>CM068302.1:13834654-14078600 GCA_034768395.1 Linum lewisii
TCGAGTTTACTGTTTACGAGGAACAGCACATGAAGATAAATAATAACTATTAAATATTATTAATGTCTCAAAAGTAGATTTACCTAGTTTTGGGTGTGTTAATTTCTCAACGGTTAATTTTTTTAGTTCCTTCCATGGTAATTTATAATTGGTAAATGTTTGGTGATCAAAATTGGTATTTTTATGCAAGTTTGCTACGGTGCTGACTTGCGTATCTATTCGTCACGGCAAATGAGTGTTATTTGTGTGGTATTTGTTATTTATGTGGTATTTTGTTTTAGTCTATTCACAAATAACACATGATTTTTGTTGTATACTATTTGTACATTATTGGTGTGTTATTTGTAGTTGTGCTTAAGACATGAATAACATAAAAATGAAATCTTACACACAAACAACTCTCTGAATCAACATGATCAACGAAATTATATCGAAAATCTAGCAAAAAATACGAAAATGATAATCATAAACACATAACACTAAATTGAGAGTACATGTTTTGGGCTGGCTTTAAGAGTTAGGATTAGAGTTTATTCTGCACATACTTCTCTTAGTTTAATCTAGCCGCTGTCATGATATCGATTTATAATTTTGTCTCTTCAAAATTGATATGAAACTTTTTGTCTGCTCGTGGACAATACAACATTAGTGAACTACACATAAATTTATGTCGACATTGTTCGAATTATTATATCTTTCTTACATCTTATTATACCGTTCAGGTATAACATATCATTTTTTTTATGAACATTAGATATTTGTTTGGAAAATTTGTCAAGGCCCATTAAGCATGATAAAGGCTTTTAGTGAACCAATTTAGTTTGCATTTCAACTGGGCCATTGAATTACTTGAGCCCAATTTACCAGTTAATTCTATCTCAAACCAACTTTGTTTCTCAAATTTTATTTATAAAGATTATCTCATTTACTTTTAAATCAAAGCCCAAAAAAATAAAAATATACTTGTAAAGCCCACAATAAATATCTGATGGGTCATAACCTATGTTCAAGAGAGATACAAAGCTAGCTAATATTTCACAAAGTTCATTGGAAATCCAAGCTCATTACAGATCTAAGGTTCTAAAGCTTATCTCAACTTTTAATCAACCAACGATTGAGATTAACTCATTACTTATCTCAAGGCACTATAAATGATCAATGATATCACAAGTTTTTAATATTGTAGTCAAGATTTCATAATAATGTACTTCCGTGGCAAATTGTTGAACTATGTTCAAAATTAGACAATAGTGACATCGGGGTAATGTCGCGCTAGCTGAGTGGCGCCGCACCACCCAACCAGCGCCACGCTAGTTGGCTTTATGACGCCACCCAGTCAGCGTCACGCTATCCTGATGTCACTATTGTCTAATTTTGGACATAGTTCGACAATGTGTCACTGGTGGTACATTGTTACGAACTCTTGACTTCACTATTACAAAACCCAAATATCACCGTACCACAAGAGAACATTTGAACAACACGTCAAAAAGCCACAACTTATTAAAAAGTCAAACACGCTTACTTGGCGGGTAGAAACACCCTTGGTTGGCGGATCACTGGTGGGTATTCAACAAACCAATGTGCTTGGTTAGTCAAGGTGTTCAACCAACTGTTGAGGTCAGTCTTACACTCCATATTTTATATTCTTAATTCTCACTTCATGCAACACTTAGAATATATTTATTTTGCATGTCCTCCCATCATAAACCGACTCTCACCCACCATTAAAATCCTAACCTCCTTCTTGTCTCAACTTAGTTTTTCCTCAAAAAGTTGTCACAACAAAAAAAAAACTCAATCCTTTCTCTACAAAAAAATGTCTTCTCCTACAATCAGACAAGAGCAGCTAAACCATTTCACTACACTGACAGAGAAGTGTTCTCTCACATTGTTATCAATCTTATGTGCGACCCGACTGAGTCTTTGCTCATCGTAGCTGCTTGGCTATGGTTGAAACAAATGGGATACCCAAACATCATCAACCTAATGCAATCCCTTTCCAACACCGCCCTCGATGTCCACGGTATATAAAGTAATAACTAAAATTCTTGTCGGTACTACAAAAAGCTCTGGTTTTAACGCCTTTATTACTGCTGTGCAACCTTTCCTCGGGTTCGTGGAGTTAGGGTTACCGTTTCTTAGGAATCGCTCATGAAGACAAATATAAACTAATAACTATTACATATTACTAGTTTTGTACCCGGCCATTGGCCGGTTTAATTTAATTTAATTATTTTAATGATATTAATGATAATTTTTTTAAATTGTTTATATGTGTGGGTAACAGGACGGGCATGTGTAATCGTCACTATTGTTTGAACATCTTTCTTCTTCCTTAGTCAGATACAATTGCTTGCTATTTGTCATCATTTCACTTAACTTACCATCAAAGTCGTTGGTCAAACATGTGACTATTCAACTCAAAATCTGACCAACATGTGACTTGACTAACCTACTTATTAAACTAAACTAAAACCTAGTCCATTTAGCTGGCATACAACCTCTAAATCCAACATGAACTATGAAAAAACTTTAAGTACATTTTTACTACACAATGATTTCACTCCAACCGATCAATGAACCCACAACATGTCAAACTCAAATAATCATATTAATTCGTGATCTAGTGAATACTTTCCTAAATCAACATACTCTAATGGTATAAAAAATAAATATAATTCTTCCAAATATTTCAAACAAACTCGTACATGACCCAACTTTATACATGATCAAGACCATCGACCCATCAAATAAGAACTTCAAATTTTAGTAACATATGAATATAAAAATCCATATCGTAGTTAAAACAATCAACATCGGGCAAGTATGCACCACTGACACCTCTAAAAGAAGTTGATGATATTTTTTATTCAGTATTTAATCCTTTTTTGTTCTTATTATCTTTGTGTAATCTTAGTTGAAGTATATTTTATTGAAGTTAATCTTATTTAACCTGTCAATATTTATAAAAGATTTTTTATGAGAAAAATTATAAGATATCATTTTTATTTTTTTCATGTATAGAATATATAAAGACACAAATATAATAAAATGAATAGTTATTAGAGAAGTGAGATTTCTAATGAATAATTAGTATACTATTTATTTCATAAATTTAAATATATTAGAAATTTAAATTTCTTATTCATTTATCAATTTATGTTAATATAATCTTTTTTTTCATTCATGAAGTATTTAATTTAAACGCATTCAACATTTAATGAAAGGAAAGAGAAAAAATAAATAATTTTTTATTTAAAAATTGAATGATGATGTGGAAATTTGTGAGAAGGGTTCTAACCCATGTGTCAAAACCAAATATACCATGCCACCATTAAGAAGATTAAGATTGACAATTGCGTTTGTGAGAAGTCAAACCTAAGTCTATTAGTTGGAATGCAATTATTTTAACCGTTGAAACGTAACAGTTTGACCTTTATCTCCTCAAGTGGACATGTAAAATAGAACGCTCACTAGATTCCTCGTACTATTATTAAACTACATTCACTCAATCAATTGACATATCGTCAAATCTGGCATGTAATGTAGCGTATTCCTGCTAGGGTGTAAGCACTTCATTCGCTAAGAGATCAGATTCATTCACTTGCATTCCTACTGGCACTACAAAAGGATCTAATCTTAAAGTCCTTATTGTTGTTACGCAGTCTTTTCCCGTATTTCTCGTTTATCCAAAACTGAGGAACCACTCATAAAAATAAAGTAAAACTAATTCTTAACGTTATAACAAAAAAAAATTCATGTCTTAACGGTCTTATTAATGTTGTGCAAATTTTATTCGAGTTCGTGGAGTCGAGTTTACTGTTTACGAGGAACAGCACATGAAGATAAATAATAACTATTACATATTATTAATGTCTCAAAAGTAGATTTACCTAGGTTTGGGTGTGTTAATTTCTCAACAGTTAATTTTTTTAGTTCCTTCTATGGTAATTTATGATTGGTAAATGTTTGGTGATCAAAATTGGTATTTTTATGCAAATTTGCTATGGTGTTGACTTGCGTATCTATTCGTCACGCAAATGAGTGTTATTTGTGTGGTATTTGTTATTTATGTGGTATTTTTGTTTTAGTCTATTCACAAATAACACATGATTTTTGTTGTATACTATTTGTACATTATTGATGTGTTATTTGTAGTTATGCTTAAGACATGAATAACATAAAAATGAAATCTTACACACAAACAACTCTCTGAATCAACATGATCAACAAAATTATAACAAAAATCTAGCAAAAAATACGAAAATGATAATCATAAAACACATAACACTAAA
Organism: Linum lewisii; assembly: GCA_034768395.1. Classification (NCBI taxonomy): domain Eukaryota; kingdom Viridiplantae; phylum Streptophyta; class Magnoliopsida; order Malpighiales; family Linaceae; genus Linum; species Linum lewisii. The sequence continues at coordinate 13,838,953 of CM068302.1, forward strand.
TTGAGAGTACATGTTTTGGGCTGGCTTTAAGAGTTAGGATTAGAGTTTATTCTGCACATACTTCTCTTAGTTTAATCTAGCCGCTGTCATGATATCGCTTTATAATTTTGTCTCTTCAAAATTGATATGAAACTTTTTATCTGCTCGTGAACACTACAACATTAGTGAACCACACATGAATTTATGTCGACGTTGTTCGAATTATTATATCTTTCTTACATCTTATTATACCGTTCAGGTATAACATATCATTTTTTGATAAACATTAGATATTTGTTTGGACAACTTGTCAAGGCCCATTAAGCATGATAAAGGCTTTTAGTAAACCAATTTAGTTTGCATTTCAACTGGGCCATTGAATTACTTGAGCCCAATTTACCAGTTAATTCTATCTCAAACCAACTTTGTTTCTCAAATTTAATCTATAAAGATTATCTCATTTACTTTTAAATCAAAGCCCAAAAAATAAAAATACACTTGTAAAGCCCACCATAAATATCTGATGGGACATAACCCATGTTCAAGAGTGATGCAAACCTAGCTAATATTTCACAAAGCTCATTGGAAATCCAAGCCCATGACAGATCTAAGGTTCTAAAGCTCATCTCAACTTTTAATCAACCAACGATTGAGATTAACTTATTACTTATCTCAAGGCACTATAAATGATCAATGATCTCACAAGTGTTTAATATTGTAGTCAAGATTTCATAATAATGTACCTTCCGTGGCAAATTGTTGAACTATGTTCAAAATTAGGCAATAGTGACATCGGGGTAATGTCGCGCTAGCAGAGTGGCGCCGCGCCACCCAACCAGCGCCACGCTAGTTGGCTTTATTACGCCACCCAGCTAGCGTGACGCTATCCTGATGTCACTATTGTCTAATTTTGGACATAGTTCGACAATGTGTCACTGGTGGACATTGTTACGAACTCTTGACTTCAGTATTACAAAACCCAAATATCACTGTACCACAAGAGGACATTTGAACAATACCTCAAGAAGCCACAACTCATTAAAAACGTCAAACACGCTTACTTGGCGGGTCAAAACACCCTTGGCTGGCGGATCACTAGGTGGGTGTTTAACAAACCAATGTACTTGGTTAGTCAAGGTGTTCAACCAACTATTGAGGTCAGTCTTACACTCCATATTTTATACTCTTAATTCTCACTTCATGCAACACACATAATATATTTATTTTGCATGTCCTCCCATGATAAACCGACTCTCACTCACCATTAAAATCCTAACCTCCCTCTTGTCTCAACTTAGTTTTTTAGGAATCCTAAAATTCATGTCGGTACTACAAAAAGCTCTAAATTTTAACGCCTTTATTACTATTGTGCGACCTTTCCTCGGGCTCGTGGAGTTAGGTTTACCGTTTCTTAGGAATCGTTCATGAAGACAAAGTAATAACTAATAACTATTACATATTATTGTCAATTACGTTTGCGAGAAGTCAAACCTAAGTCTATTGGTTGGAATGCAATTATTTTAACCGTTGAAACGTAACGGTTTGACCTTTATCTCCTCAAGTGGACATGTAAAATAGAACGCTCACTAGATTCCTCGTACTATTATTAAACTACATTCACTCAATGAATTGACATATCGTCAAATCTGGCATGTAATGTAGCGTATTCCAGCTAGGGTGTAAGCACTTCATTCGCTAAGAGATCAGATTCATTCACTTGCATTCCTACTGTCACTACAAAAAGATCTAATCTTAAAGTCCTTATTGTTGTTACGCAGTCTTTTCCCGTATTTCCCGTTTATCCACAACTGAGGAACCACTCATAAAAATAAAGTAATAACTAATTCTTGTCGCCATTACAAAAAAATTCATGTCTTAACGGTCTTATTAATGTTGTGAAAATTTTCCTCGTGTTCGTGGAGTCGAGTTTACCGTTTACGAGGAACAGCACATGAAGATAAAGTAATAACTATTACATATTATTGATGTCTCAAAAGTAGATTTACCTAGTTTTGGGTGTGTTAATTTCTCAACGGTTAATTTTTTTAGTTCCTTCCATGGTAATTTATGATTGGTAAGTGTTTGGTGATCAAAATTAGTATTTTTATGCAAATTTGCTACGGTTTTGACTTGCGTATCTATTCATCACGGCAAATGAGTATTATTTGTGTGGTATTTGCTATTTTTGTGGTATTTTTGTTTTAGTCTATTCACAAATAACACATGATTTTTGTTGTATACTATTTGTACATTATTGATGTGTTATTTGTAATTATGCTTAAGACATGAATAACATAAAAATGAATTCTTACACACAAACAACTCTCTGAATCAGCATAATCAACAAAATTATAACAAAAATCTAGCAAAAAATACGAAAATGATAATCCTAACACACATAACACTAAATTGAGAGTACATGTTTTGGGCTGGCTTTAAGAGTTAGGATTATAGTTTATTCTGCACATGCTTCTTTTAGTTTAATCTAGCCGCTGTCATGATATCGCTTTATAATTTTGTCTCTTCAAATTGATATGAAACTTTTTGTCTGCTCGTGGACACTACAACATTAGTGAACCACACATGATATTATGTCGACGTTGTTCGAATTATTATATCTTTCTTACATCTTATTATACCGTTCAGGTATAACATATCATTTTTTATGAACATTAGATATTTGTTACGCCACCTAGCCAGCGTGACGCTATCCTGATGTCACTATTGTCTAATTTTGGACATAGTTCGACAATGTGTCACTGGTGGTACATTGTTACGAACTCTTGACTTCAGTATTACAAAACCCAAATATCACCGTACCACAAGAGGACATTTGAACAACACCTCAAGAAGCCACAACTCATTAAAAACGTCAAACACGCTTACTTGGCGGGTCAAAACACCCTAGGTTTGCATCACTAGGTGGGTGTTTAACAAACCAATGTGCTTGGTTAGTCAAGGTGTTCAACCAATTGTTGAGTCAGTCTTACACTCCATATTTTATACTCTTAATTCTCACTTCATGCAACACATAGAATATATTTATTTTGCATGTCCTCGCATGATAAACCGACTCTCACTCACCATTAAAATCCTAACCTCCTTCTTGTCTCAACTTAGTTTTTCCTCAAGAAGTTGTCACACCAAAAAAAACTCAATCCTTTCTCTACAAAAAAATATGTCTTCTCCTACAATCACACAAGAGCAGCTAAACGCATTTCACTACACTGACAGGGAAACTGTTCTCTCGCATTGTTATCAATCTTATGTGCGACCCGACTGAGTCTTTGCTCATCGTAGCTTCTTGGCTATGGTTGAAACTAGGGCTAGCTAATGGGACGGGATTGGGTACCCGTACCCATTAATAACGGGTAGTGAGTACCCATTAGACTCGAAACTCATCACATAGCCCGAACCCGTTCGGGTAGTGGGTACCCATTAATGATAATGGGATCGGGCCGGGGTACCCACTAAACCCACTAAACCCCACTAATAACAAAAATAATATATAATCAAAATTTATTTAATTGCAAACAAATGTACAGTACAGTAGGATGAACTTGTAGTGCTGCACAAATCACAATTTGTAAACAATGTCAAATGTTTATGAAATGTGAAATGGGAATGGCCTCAACAGAAAAACTACACCTGACTACCTGAGACAGCCGAACACTTAATATTGCATGGAAGGGAACATCCCAAACACTTAATAATTGGACATCAACTCAAAACAAAACAACACAAATTGATAAGTAATTGTTTGGCAATTGAGAATGAGACAGGATATGAAATTGATAAGTAATTAGGTTTAGCATTTTATTTTATTATTATTTATTTAATCGGGCTAAACGGGGTTAATGGGTACCCACGGGATATTACCCGTTCGGGTAGTGGGTACCCATAAGCCTCCAAAGCCATCCCGTAGCCCGAACCCATTCGGGTAATAGGTACCCACTACCCGAATGGGTACGGGCCGGGATCGCGGGTACCCATTACCCACTATGCCATTAGCCAGCCCTAGTTGAAACAAATGGGATACCCAAACATCATCAACCTAATGCAATCCCTTTCAACCACCGCCCTCGATGTCCTCGGTATATAAAGTAATAACTAAAATTCTTGTCGGTACTACAAAAAGCTCTGGTTTTAACGTCTTTATTACTGTTGTGCGACCTTTCCTCGGGTTCGTGGAGCTAGGTTTACCGTTTCTTAGGAATCGCTCATGAAGACAAAGTAATAACTAATAAATATTACATATTATTGTCAATTGCGTTTGCGAGAAGTCAAAGCTAAGTCTATTGGTTGGAATGCAATTATTTTAACCGTTGAACGTAACGGTTTGACCTTTAACTCCTCAAGTGGACATGTAAAATAGAACGCCCACTAGATTCCTCGTACTATTATTAAACTACACTCACTCAATCAATTGACATACCGTCAAATCTGGCATGTAATGTAGCGTATTCCTGCTAGGGTGTAAGCACTTCATTCGCTAAGAGATCAGATTCAATCACTTGCATTCTTACTGGCACTACAAAAAGATCTAATCTTGAAGTCCGTATTGTTGTTACGCAGTCTTTTCCCGTATTTCCCGTTTATCTACAATTGAGGAACCACTCATAAAAATAAAGAAATAACTAATTCTTGTCTTAAACGGTCTTACTAATGTTGTGCAAATTTTTCTCGTGTTCGTGGAGTCGAGTTTACCGTTTACGAGGAACAGGACATGAAGATAAAGTAATAACTATTACATATTATTAATGTCTAAAAAGTAGAATTACCTAGTTTTCGGTGTGTTAATTTCTCAACGGTTAATTTTTTTAGTTCCTTCCATGGTAATTTATGATTGGTAATTGTTTGGTGATCAAAATTGGTATTTTTATGCAAATTTGCTACGGTGTTGACTTGCGTATCTATTCATCACGACAAATGAGTATTATTTGTGTGGTATTTGTTATTTATGTGGTATTTTTGTTTTAGTCTATTCACAAATAACACATGATTTTTGTTGTATACTATTTGTACATTATTGATGTGTTATTTGTAGTTATGCTTAATACATGAATAACATAAAAATGAAATCTTACACACAAACAACTTCTGAATCAACATGATCATCAAAATTATAACCAAAATCTAGCAAAAAATACGAAAATGATAATCATAAAACACATAACACTAAATTGAGAGTACATGTTTTGGGCTGGCTTTAAGAGTTAGGATTAGAGTTTATTCTGCACATAATTCTCTTAGTTTAATCTAGCCGCTGTCATGATATCGCTTTATAATTTTGTCTCTTCAAAATTGATATGAAACTTTTTATCTGCTCGTGGACACTACAACATTAGTGAACCACACATGAATTTATGTCGACGTTGTTCGAATTATTATATCTTTCTTACATCTTATTATACCGTTCAGGTGTAACATATCATTTTTTGATAAACATTAGATATTTGTTTGGACAACTTGTCAAGGCCCATTAAGCATGATAAAGGCTTTTAGTAAACTAATTTAGTTTGCATTTCAACTGGGCCATTGAATTACTTGAGCCCAATTTACCAGTTAATTCTATCTCAAACCAACTTTGTTTCTCAAATTTAATCTATAAAGATTATCTCATTTACTTTTAAATCAAAGCCCATAAAATAAAAATACACTTGTAAAGCCCACAATAAATATCTGATGGGACATAACCCATGTTCATGAGTGATGCAAACCTAGCTAATATTTCACAAAACTCTTGGAAATCCAAGCCCATGACAGATCTAAGGTTCTAAAGCTCATCTCAACTTTTAATCAACCAACGATTGAGATTAACTTATTACTTATCTCAAGGCACTATAAATGATCAATGATCTCACAAGTGTTTAATATTGTAGTCAAGATTTCATAATAATGTACCTTCCGTGGCAAATTGTTGAACTATGTTCAAAATTAGACAATAGTGACATCGGGGTAATGTCGCGCTAGCAGAGTGGCGCCGCGCCACCCAACCGGCGCCACGCTAGTTGGCTTTATTACGCCACCCAGCTAGCGTGACGCTATCCTGATGTCACTATTGTCTAATTTTGGACATAGTTCGACAATGTGTCACTGGTGGTACATTGTTACGAACTCTTGACTTCAGTATTACAAAACCCAAATATCACCGTACCACAAGAGGACATTTGAACAATACCTCAAGAAGCCACAACTCATTAAAAACGTCAAACACGCTTACTGGCGGGTCAAAGCACCCTTGGCTGGCGGATCACTAGGTGGGTGTTTAACAAACCAATGTACTTGGTTAGTCAAGGTGTTCAACCAACTATTGAGGTCAGTCTTACACTCCATATTTTATACTCTTAATTCTCACTTCATGCAACACACATAATATATTTATTTTGCATGTCCTCCCATGATAAACCGACTCTCACTCACCATTAAAATCCTAACCTCCTTCTTGTCTCAACTTAGTTTTTCCTCAAGAAGTTGTCACAGCAAAAAAAAACCTCAATCCTTTCTCTACAAAAAAAAAATGTCTTCTTCTACAATCACACAAGAGCAGCTAAACGCATTTCACTACACTGACAGGGAAGTGTTCTCTCGCATTGTTATCAATCTTATGTGCGACCCGACTGAGTCTTTGCTCATCGTAGCTTCTTGGCTATGGTTGAAACAAATGGGATACCCAAACATCATCTACCTAATGCAATCTTTTTCCAACACCGCCCTCGATGTCCTCGGTATATAAAGTAATAACTAAAACTCTTATCGGTACTACAAAAAGCTCTGGTTTTAACGCCTTTATTACTATTGTGCGACCTTTCCTCGGGTTCGTGGAGTTAGGTTTACCGTTTCTTAGGAATCGCTCATGAAGACAAAGTAATAACTAATAACTATTACATATTATTGTCAATTGAGTTTGCGAGAAGTCAAACCTAAGTCTATTGGTTGGAATGCAATTATTTTAACCGTTGAAACGTAACTCCTCAAGTGGACATGTAAAATAGAACGCCCACTAGATTCCCCGTACTATTATTAAACTGCACTCACTCAATCAATTGACATACCGTCAAATCTGGCATGTAATGTAGCGTATTCCTGCTAGGGTGTAAGCACTTCATTCGCTAAGAGATCAGATTCATTCACTTGCATTCCTACTGCACTACAAAAAGATCTAATCTTAAAGTCCTTATTGTTGTTACGCAGTGTTTTCCCGTATTTCCCGTTTATCCACAACTGAGGAACCACTCATAAAAATAGTAATAACTAATTCTTGTCGCCATTACAAAAAAATTCATGTCTTAACGGTCTTATTAATGTTGTGCGAATTTTCCTCGAGTTCGTGGAGTCAAGTTTACCATTTACGAGGAACAACACATGAAGATAAAGTAATAACTATTACATATTATTAATGTCTCAAAAGTAGATTTACCTAGTTTAGGGTGTATTAATTTCTCAACGGTTAATTTTTTTAGTTCCTTCCATGGTAATTTATGATTGGTAAATGTTTCGTGATCAAAATTGGTATTTTTATGAAAATTTGGTACGGTGTTGACTTGCGTATCTATTCATCACGACAAATGAGTATTGATGGGTTCGGCCCGACAGCATCCTGAGAGCCTAGATAGCGGCCCACACGCAGCAGCCGACGCTGATGGATTTGGCCCTAGGCGACAGTCCGGGCGGATCAAACAAACAAGCCTAAGAAGTAGAAGGAGGCCCAAATCGACGGCCCAGCCCGGCGGCTCTTAGGGTTCCAAGACAATGCGAACACGTGTCAACATCCTATGGAGTCTACAAATGAGTGGCCAGGATTCAACCTGGCAACCAAGACAGGGGTATTATAAATACTCCCCGTACACCCCATAAACCGGAGGACAACACTTTGACCCAGCGGACAAATGCTCCGCGGTACGAAACTCGCCTCCCTTCCCATTCCTTAAACTGATCGCCTCACTCTCCCTTGAACTAACTACCCCCATTATCGCTTACGAGGTACAACTTCCCTGAAGACCAACAGACTTGGGCTTCCACTATTGGGCCAGGCGACAAGGCTGGAACAATTGGCGCGCCAGATAGGGGCGATCAGGTGACTTCTCACACAAACCTAAGGCGAATGGCTTCTACAGCAATTCCCACACTGGCTAATGAGAGTGGCGAAGGAGGCGATGGAATAACACCTGTCAAGCACATCAACCCAAATTCCTGAACGAATCGAGATCTCACAAAAAACATGGAGCGCAAATTCGAAGACGACTCCGAGTCTCGAAGTACTATCCCTGCCGGTGATGCCTATGAACTACTGGAGCAGCAATTCCGGTCCCTCGAGCAACAGAACGCTGAGCTTACCCAGATGGTGAAAGCGGTGATCGCTCAGCAAGCTCAGCCTCACGGGGCCAACACTCAGGTCAGGCCGTCGCAGCAGGACTTCCATCTTGAGGTATTACAACAGTTCCTCCCGACTACTCAAATCTCACCTGCACAGTTAGCAGTTCGCCAGCCTTTGTCCAGGGCGATCCTGGCCGAGCCGCTACCCAAGGGTCTAGTGCCGCCTAACCAGATAGGTACGTAGGAATGAGCGACCCGGATGAGCACCTGCAGGCCTTCCAGATCGCCATGCAAATGCAGCAGGTAGGCGACGCCGCATACTGTAGAGCCTTCCCGGCGACACTTGGGGGATAAGCCAGGGAGTGGTACATGAATCTACCAGAGGGCATCATAACCTCGTGGGAAGGTTTCACAAGGATCTTATCACAGAAGTATGAATGCAAGAAAATGAGGACGGTTCCGCTGCAGGCATTGGTGAGCTTAAGGCAAAAGCCGAACCAATCGCTGAAGGAGTTCTTCGATGAATGGACCGGGGTCGTCCAATCCATCAGAAGGGTAGATCATGAGATCGCTGCGGCGAGTTTATTTCAGTCGGTCCACAACAACAGATTGCGGGAATCGCTACTGCAGGTGGCTCCAAAGTCGCTGTCTAACTTGGAAACCCGAGTGCACAAAATTATTTTAATTGAGGAGCAGTTAGCAGAACCTTTACAAGGAGCGGCGAAGAGGGAAGAAAAGTCCGTTGCAGGGAACAAGCAGGCCAAATGGCAGCCCTCCGAGACACGGCCATATGGGAGAAGTTGCCTTGAAGGACAAAAAGGGTACCAAGAGAGGGGGTACCAAGAAGAAAGAGCGGATTACACGCCTCTCTTGGAGTCGCGAAGGAAGATCCTGCTGTATATGCAGCATAAAGGGCCTACCATAAACTGGCCAGGACCGATGTACACCCCTGCAGATCAGAGAAGTCGCCAGAAGTTATGTGACTTCCACGACTCCCACGAGCATACCACGGAAGATTGCAGGAAATTGAAGAATGAAATTGAAAGGTGGATAAGCGAAGGGCGACTAAGGGATTTCATCATGAATACCAAGCAAAAAATCAATCGCAAGAGGAAAATCACCGTGAGAAAGAAGAATCACAAGACAAGAAGGGTGATGTCTTCGCCCGACTAAAGGAGACACAGAGCGGTGAAGATAGAAAAAAGAAGCCCCGTCCTGAGGTGAATCATGTCTATCAAACCATCTTTGGAGGGGAGAGCGGCCCAACAAAGAAAGTCAAGAGGGAAGAAACACAAGAAGTAATGATGATAGATCGAGTCAGTCGCCCTGTGTTGGGTTTCTCAGAAGAGAACATGGTTCGTGTAAGAGGTCCGAGCCTGGAGGCGATGGTAATTCAGGTGATAACGCACAATAGCCGAGTGCAGCGAGTAATGGTCGACGAGGGAAGCTCGGCAGATATCATTTTCTGGGAGCTGTACAAAAAAATGAACCTGCCGACCAGCTTACTCAGACAGACGAAGATGACCATTTCGGGATTCTCGGGACACGCTGTCCCCATCAAAGGAATCGCCACAATGAAGATAACTGTCGGGGACGGAGACTTGCAGGTGACGCTATCCATTGACTTCCATGTCATGGATTGTCAGTCTACGTACAACATGATCCATGGGCGACCGGCGCTCGCCGCTTTCGAAGCAATCTCATCTCCGGTGCACCAAGTGTTGAAGTTTGCTACTGAGGAAGGAATAGGGTTTGCCTGGGGGCACCCAGACATCGCCAGAAGATGCTACAGGGCGGCGACTAAAAGCACCTGCCTCACCATAAGCTTGGAGTCAGAAAATGGTGGAGAAAGAGTGGTACCAACAGAGTCAGACATCCTAGTACCGCTTTTTGAAGAAGATGAAAGCAAGACAGTTCGAGTATCGTCCTACCTAGGCGACAAGGAGAAACAAGAGTCGGTTAAGTTACTTCGAGAGTTTTCACACCTATTCGCATGGTCGCCAAGCGACATGCCGGGAATCGCTCCAGACATCATCAAACACTCTCAGGCGATTGAGCCCGGAAGTCGTCCAGTCCAACAAAAAAGATGGAACATTTGTAGGAAAGGCAGCAGGCTGTGGTGATAGAAGTAGAAAAACTTTTGAAGCCAGGATTTATCAGGGAGGTACAGTACCCTGAGTGGTTGGCTAATGTTGTTCTTGTAAAGAAATCGTCAGGAGCATGGCGAATGTGCATTGACTTCACTAGCCTGAATGATGCCTGCCCCAAGGACCCGTACCCCTTGCCCAATATAGAGCAGCTGGTGGATGCAACGGCAACAATGAAATGTTATCCTTTTTTGGATATGTTCTCAGGATACCATCAGATACCTTTGAATGAGCAGGACCAAGAGAAGACAGCTTTTATGACACCAACGAGAACTACTGCTACCGGGTAATGCCGTTCGGACTCAAGAACGCTGGTGCGACATACCAAAGAATGATCGATACGGTTTTCGCTAAGCAAATCGGCCGAAACTTGGAAGCATACGTGGATGACCTCTTGGTCAAAAGCAAGAAGTCTGGCGATCAACTAGACGACTTACGAGAAACTTTCAACACACTACATGAGTACTCGCTCAGGCTAAACCCTTTGAAGTGTGTGTTCGGAGCAATATCAGGAAAGTTTCTTGGGTATCTTATAACCAGGCGAGGAATAGAGGCCAACCCCACGCAGATTGCAGCGATTACATCCATGGCACCTCCAAAGACCGTGAAAGAAGTGCAAGTTTTGTCTGGAAGATTAACGACGATCAACCGGTTCATCCCCAGGATCGTCGATCGCTGCGCCCCATTTTTCGCAACTGTAAAGAATGCATCGAAGTTTGCATGGAACGACAAATGTAACAAGGCTTTTGAAGAGCTGAAGCAATTTTTAATTACTCCTCCTGTACTTGCATCTCCAAAGTTAAATGAAGCTCTATTTCTCTATATCGCAATCTCTCCAAAAGCTGTTAGCGCGGTCTTGGTTCGAAGAGAAGACAAAACCGAACATCCTGTTTTTTACACGAGTAAGACTTTGGTTGATGCCGAAACAAGGTATCCGGTGATAGAAAAAATGGCGTATGCTGTGGTTTGCGCGGCCAGGAAGATGCGACCATACTTTCAGGCACATACAATACATGTGCTCACCAACCTTCCGATAAAAAACGCATTGAGATCTATGAGCGTAGCGGGGCGATTAGCTAAATGGGCGATCAAGTTAAGCGAATACGACATACGATACCAGCCAAGAACAGCGGTCAAAGCCCAAGTCCTGGCAGATTTTGTGGTGGAAGGTGCGGTACAAGAGGATGTTGAGGAAGGCGATGAGTGGATATTATTTACGGATGGCGCCTCGAGTAAGGGAGGATCTGGCACTGGAATAGTTCTAAAGTCGCCCGGGGGTGTCCTCCATGAGGTAGCACTGCGATTTGCAACTAATCGGACCAATAACGCAGCAGAGTATGGGGCATTGGAAGCTGGTTTACGAATCGCTAAGAGTATGGGAGTTACCAACATCAAAGTTTTCTCAGATTCGGCGATAGTGGTCAACCAAATTAACGGAAATTTTGAGGTAAAAGAAGAGTCGCTCCTCCCTTATTTCGATGAGGTGAAGCTTCTTATGTCGGAGTTTAAGAAGGTGGCCATATCACAAATCGTTAGAGAGGAGAACTCCCATGCAGATGCGCTATCAAAGCCAGCGACAGATTTTGAAGAGGGATGAATGGTCAAAGTGGAGAAAGAAACAAAGATGAAGCAATGCTTCCATATGGTCAACGGAGTGGGAAAAAGCGACTGGCGAACACCTATTATCCAGTATTTGGATAATGACACGGTACCAAGCGACCATTAGAAGCAACCAAACTCCACCGAAAAGCAGGAAGATGCACCATAATAGGAGGCGAGTTGTACCAAAAATCAGCTATGGGCCCATACTTACGGTGCTTAGGAGAAGATGATGCAGCTTGGGCTCTAGATGAAGTACATTCAGGGGTGTGTGGCACTCACTTGGGGGCGAGAAGCCTAGAAAGGAACTTAATATACCAAGACTTCTATTGGCCAACGATGAGAAAGGAAGCAGTCGACTTGGTGAAAAAATGCCACAAGTGCCAGGAGTTTGCAAACTACCACAAGTTGCCAGCAACGGCGCTCCAGGCGAACGTCAGCCCATGGCCTTTCGCAAGATGGGGAATGGACATCCTAGGCCCGTTTCCAGAAGCCTCAGGGAAAAGGAAGTTCCTCATCATGGCAGTGGATTACTTTACCAAGTGGGTTGAGGCCGAGGCGGTGGTGAGTATACTGCTAAACAGATACAAAAGTTCACGTTCAAAAGTATCGTCACCAGATTTGGAATACCAGAAAGCATCATCTGCGATCATGGTACTCAGTTTGACTCACAGGTCTTTAAGGAATTCTGTGACGACCTAAAAATCAATTTAAGATTCGCCTCGATCGCTTACCCACAAGCCAATGGACAGGCAGAAGTGGCCAACAAACTTATCTTACAAGGGTTAAAGAGAAGAGTGGATGGTTGTAAAGGTGTGTGGGTCGAAGAGCTTGACCACGTGCTATGGGCTCACCGAACGGCTTACAAAACGGCGACAGGCGAGACTCCCTATACATTGACATACGGGACCGAGGCGGTCCTCCCGGTGGAAATTTCGATCCCATCTATACGAATCCAGGAATACAGGGACGAAGTAAACGAACAAGAGTTATTGCTCAATGTGGACATGATCGAGGAAAGAAGAGAAAAGGCGCAAATGCGACTAATCGCGGAGAAAGAACAACTGGCTAGGCGGTATAATCTGAAGCTCCGACCGCATCACATCACGCTCAATGATTTAGTGCTGCGAAAAATCTTCAGACCAGCAATCGGGGCAGCCAAGCTCAATCCCGGTTGGGAAGGCCCATACAGAGTACGGCGAGTGGTGGAGGCTAATACCTTCAAACTGGCAGAGTTAGACGGTACAAAGATCCCCAAAACATGGAACTCTATGCATCTTAGGCGGTATTATGATTAAAAAGGCCCTGTAAGCGATGCTAGCTTCAATGAAATGACCAAGTGTCTAAATATTTAATCTCGAGGTTATGTTGCATAATTCGAAGCCATCAATGTAAGACCTACGGGCATTAAAAGTCGTTGTGTAAGACCTACGGGCATTGAAGCCATCAATGTAAGACCTACGGGCATTAAACGTCACCGTGTAAGACCTACGGGCATCGAAGCCATCAATGTAAGACCTACGGGCATTAAAAGTCGCCGTGTAAGACCTACGGGCATTGAAGCCACCAATGTACGACCTACGGGCATTAAACGTCACCGTGTAAGACCTACGGGCATTAAAAAGTTGTCGTGTAAGACCTACGGGCATAGAAGCCATCAATGTAAGACCTACGGGTATCGAATCCATCAAGGTAAGACATACGGGCATTAGAAGTCGCCGTGTAAGACCTACGGACATCGAAGCCACCAATGTAAGACCTACGGGCATTAAAAGTCGCCGTGTAAGACCTACGGGCATTAAAAGTCGCCGTGTAAGACCTACGGGCATCGAAGCCATCATATAAGACCCAAGGGCATTGAAACCGCTAGGACGGGCCCAGAGGCGTTATGATCACCAAAGGAAGAAGTACTAACCACAGGAAATAAACTATCCAAGAAAGTTAAAAGAATAGCACGCAAGGAAACAATCACCACAAACAGCAAAAAGTAGGGAAGCGATACACATTCATAAGGCCCGGCAAGGATATAACGTTTAAAAAAAAACGACAGATGATAACAACAGTAAAATAGCATTTTCAAAGGGCATCCCCTTTTCCTTTGTCCACAGGTTTGGCGAGCTGACAACTAGAGCCTGGTTTGCTGGAGGATGGCACCGCCTCAGAAGATTGGGGCTGAACTTCTGAACCGTCAGGGTTCAAGGCAGGAAGGCCGTGCTTTTGGCGTTCAGTCGCTATATACTCCGCATCCTCAGCAGACACCTCCCGCTCCAGGTGACTAGCGTCCCGAAAAGCGATCTCCTCGCCATTATCGACAGGATCAGGCACTCTGACGTTGTAGCGATTGAGACCCTTCAACACGGCGCGAACCATCCTACGGCCAGGCCAGCCTTTGGATGGAAAAAACTCTGAAAAATTCGTTCCAGCAGCTCCGCATAACCACGCGAATACTCTCGCCAAGAGTTTGGGTGAAGTACTCAACAGATTCAGTGTACTGTGCCTTCTGGGCAGCTAGCTCGGAATCAGTCGCTGCTTGGGCCGCCAAGGACTCATGTAGCAGCTCCTTCGCGTTATCGCCTCCTCGGTAATCGCATCCACGCTGGCGGCCTTCTCCTGTGCCTCCTTTAGCTCAGTTTCAAGACGAGAGAGTTGTTCGCGGGAGGCTTCCAGGCTCTCTTTCAGGCGATCACACTCCTCTTGCAGAGCTTGTTGCTGAGCTTCAAGACGGGCAACTTGGGCGGTCGGTCATCTAGACTCCCCTTCAGGTTGTAGAGAGCGATACTCGCCACGTTGGCACGGTGCTATGTAAAAAAAAACAAACAAACACACAACAAAGGTTGATCAGCGATATACCACTATGATAAGCACAACAGTAAGGCAGAGACCCATACTGTCTCCTCATTATGAAGCTGGGTAAGGCTCATAAGAAGGAACGAAGATTTTCAACATCTTCTTTCAGCTTCGAGTTCTCCTCTTGGAGACTCTTGCAGGCGAATGACAAATCGCCGAGCTCAGCAAATGTCTGGTTACAAGATTTACACATTCCCCAGTCAGACAACGCTGCGGTGTTATGTTCAATATATATTAGGGGTAGTTATGGGTTTGCTCACCTGCAGCATTCGGATCGATGCCGCCCCGTGGAGATCTGTCATCTCCGAGCTCACCCCAGGATCGGTCACACCCTGATAGACTCCGCGGGAAAACTCCTCCTCAATATCACTCGCCATCCTGAGTGATATGTGGGAAGTCATGGGGTGGACGATGGCGAAGTAAGGCAAGCGGAAGGGTCCCTCCTCCTCCCATCGCCCTGGGGGGGTGGGTTGGTCAAACACAGTATTCGCCCGCTCAGACCATGAAACGCGGCGGGGACGATCAGTAGCAATGGAGGGCGGCCGAGATTGATCCCCAGGCTCTTCCCTGGAACGTGGGTCATAGTCGGGCGATGACTCCGACTCGTCAGCAGCAAGGTCGGAGGCGTGTGGAGAAGAGTTTGGTGCAGCACTGGGGCTATCAACGGTGACAGCGGCAGGAACCGAGTGGCCCTCGACCCCTTGTTGTATGGCCTCTTGGAGAAATGGCTGGTTCTCGTGCTGAAGGGAAGCACGGCGGGAGCGGCGAATCAGAGGCTCATCCTCCTCTTCGTCTAGGTCGATAGGGGATTGCCGGGCCAGGGGTTATTGACCTAACAACTCGACCGAGGCTGGCTGGGCCTGGGGCTGATGGCCCGATGACTCTCCAACTTTTTTATTGGGTTTAGAAGCCCCAAGCTTCTTTTTCTTGGCGGGGGCAGGGTCCTCGTTGCCCTCAGTCGCCTTCCTTTTCCCTTTGCCCTTCCTAGCTGAGAGGCGCGGAATGCGAAGCAGCATGAGGAGGAGGGACAGGAGGGTTGGCACGGGAAACCTCGGGGCGAGTCTCACCAACAGGGCCGCAAGCGGTAGTGCTAATGAGGCACCCAACAAGGTTGGTAAAGCCTGCAAAAGAAAGGAGTGAGACACCGACAGTCATTGAACAACGGTGACAATAAACCCTAAGAGTGAGGCAGTTTTTCCTTTTCAAAAAAAAAAGAGAGAAGAAGAACAGAAAATAGTTTCTCCTTAAAAGCCTGGAGTAGGAGAGTGACAATCCTTGAGCATATGATAGTTATACCTCCACGAATTCCTCCCTGAGAAGCCTGTAGCCCCGCTTGAGTCGACAAATGGTGACAGTCACGAAGAACTTGACTCCGAGCAAGGACCTCGGCGGGAGTAGGATCAAGATCGTCATTGAAGCGACTTATGTCGCCAGTGGACCATGAGGAGGGAAGAAGGTTGGTCCAAGGGCGATCTGAGTCGCTGGTCTGGAAGTAAAAGAAGGAGTGGTAACAGGTGGGGCGAGGTTTAGGGGAAGAGTAGGTTCCTTTCTCAGTGAACTCAGGGCGGCGACAAAAGCTTATACCATTCATAGTCATCTTGGCGTAATGGATAAGCTGGAAGAGGCGAAGGGTCGGGGCGATAGCTTTCGCCGCACAGGAACACTCAAAGGCCGACGCGGTCACCCAACATCCCACATTGAAAGCCCCAAGGGACGCACCGAAACACTCGAGAAGAGACACTACAAACGGAGATGGTGGAAGACGAAGACCGTTAGTGAACGCCTAGGTCCATATGCCATGCCATCCAGGAGGACAGTTGCCAATAGTGGAGAGCCGAGACGCCACAGCGAATTTCCAAGACGGAGGAAGCATAGACAAGGGCAGAACTCGGGCGATTCTCTGAGCGGTGCCCGAGGGAAAGTACCCAGGACCAATGACCCTTCGCTCGTCACAGGGCGATCCTTGCCACATGGATCGCCAGTTACCTATGATGTAAGGACCCTCATCAACGGTCTCCTCGGGGTCGATCTCGAAGTGGTTGAGGAGCATTTGGAAGCCGACTTGGTGAGTGCCCCAGAAAGGAAGAGCGGGAGAGTCGTCAGTATAGTCTTCCATGTCAGCTAAGGAAGGAAAGTAAGAGTTCTCAGTAGAAGATTGAGGGCTAAAATGAGCAGGCCAAGGAGACGAACTACTGGTAGGGGAGGAAGAATCGGAACCCAGAGGGTAAGAGTAACTCTGGTTCTGACTATCATTTGAAGAAGTCATATTGACGAAGGAAAGAAAAGGAAGAGGTCACGACAAAAAGGAAAAGCGTTTGTAGAAGCAGAGAATGGGGAAGGAGGTCACGTACCGGGAGGTCGACGGGGAGCTCCGGACATCCTGGGAATGGGAAGTGGACGATGGAGGCAGTTCTCCGTTCAAAGGAACAATTAACAGAGAGTAGAGCGCGCTGGCTGAACAGAGGAAGCAGAGAGCAAAAGGGGGCGCGGAAACAGGAAGAAGGTGGAGAAGTGGGGGTTTATAAAGGCTGGGGTTTAAGGGAGGAACAGCAACCGTCGCGATTGGTGGAGCGCGTGGTTGAGATGATGCATCGGCAGGTATGGGGGAATGAACCGTCGCGGTAGCTGATTGGAGGCACGCGTGGCTGAAGAGACGTTTGGAGGACTAGGGTAATGATGACTCCTAGGCAATTACAAAATACCCCGATTTCCCCAGCTTCTCCAGCAAGCTAGAGAGTAAAAGACCGTGATACCCGGGAGATAAAAGGATGCACGAGCAATGAAAATAGGCACGGGCAGCAGCGGCGATAAAGGATCGAGGCGACACAGAACACGAAAACAAAGGTGACTTGATTAAAATAGGAAAAAAGCATAAAGGGTCAGAAGACGGACTAAGAGGCCGAGGCAATGAAGAAGAGCAGAGGCGACAAAGCGGCATGACGCAGGCGGTCAGAAGTCCTCACCCAAGCAAAGCTTGGCTAAAGACTTGGGAGCAACTGATGGACCTTCTTGCGGTGATCACAAGACAAGCGATCTGAACTATGAGTAAGCCCTCACCCAAGCAAAGCTCGGCTAAGGGCTTAGGGGCAATTGATGGGTCCGGCCCGCCAGCATCCTGAGAGCCCAGACGGCGGCCCACACGCAGCAGCCGACGCTGATGGATTTGGACCTAGGCGACAGTCCGGGCGGATCAAACAAACAAGCCCAAGAAGTAGAAGGAGGCCCAAAGCGATGGCCCAGCCCGGCGGCTCTTAGGGTTCCAAGACAAAGCGAACACGTGTCAACATCCTATGGAGTCTACAAACGAGTGGCCAGGATTCAACCTTGGCGACCAAGACAGGGGTACTATAAATACTCCCCGTACACCCCATAAACCGGAGGACAACACTTTGACCCAGCGGACAAACGCTCCGCGGTACGTAACTCGCCTCCCTTCCCATTCCTTAAACTGATCGCCTCACTCTCCCTTGAAATAACTTCCCCCATTATCGCTTACGAGGTACAACTTCCCTGAAGACCAACAGACTTGGGCTTCCACTATTGGGCCAGGCGACAAGGCTGGAACAAGTATTATTTGTGTGGTATTTGTTATTTATGTGGTATTTTTGTTTTAGTCTATTCACAAATAACACATGATTTTTGTTGTATACTATCTGTACATTATTGATGTGCTATTTGTAGTTATGCTTAAGACATGCATAACATAAAAATGAAATCTTACACACAAACAACTCTCTGAATCAACATAATCAACAAAATTATAACAAAAATCTAGCAAAAAATATGAAAATGATAATCATAACACACATAACACTAAATTGAGAGTACATGTTTTGGGCTGGCTTTAAGAGTTAGGATTAGAGTTTATTCTGCACATACTTCTCTTAGTTTAATCCAGCCGCTGTCATGATATCGCTTTATAATTTTGTCTCTTCAAAATTGATATGAAACGTTTTGTCTGCTCGTGGACACTACAACATTAGTGAACCACACATGAAATTATGTCGACGTTGTTCGAATTATTATATCTTTTTTACATCTTATTATACCGTTCAGGTATAACATATCATTTTTTTTTATGAACATTAGATATTTGTTTGGACAACTTGTCAATGCCCATTAGGCATGATAAAGGCTTTTAGTGAACCAATTTAGTTTGCAGTTCAACTGAGCTATTGAATTACTTGAGCCCAATTTACCAGTTAATTCTATCTCAAACCAACTTTGTTTCTCAAATTTAATCTATAAAGATTATCTCATTTACTTTTAAATCAAAACCCAAAAAATAAAAATACACTTGTGAAGCCCACAATAAATATCTGATGGGACATAACCCATGTTCAAGAGTGATGCAAACCTAGCTAATATTTCACAAAGCTCATTGCAAATCCAAGCCCATGACATATCTAAGGTTCTAAAGCTCATCTCAACTTTAATCAACCAACGATTGAGATTAACTCATTACTTATCTCAAGGCACTATAAATGATCAATGATCTCACAAGTTTTTAATATTGTAGTCAAGATTTCATAATAATGTACCTTCCGTGGCAAATTGTTGAACTATGTTCAAAATTAGACAATAGTGACATCGGGGTAATGTCGCGCTAGCTGAGTGGCGCCGCGCCACCCAGCCAGCGCAACGCTAGTTGGCTTTATTACGCCACCCAACTAGCGTGACGCTATCCTGATGTCACTATTGTCTAATTTTGGACATAGTTCGACAATGTGTCACTGGTGGTAAATCGTTACGAACTCTTGCCTTCAGTATTAGAAAACCCAAATATCACCGCACCACAAGAGGACATTTGAACAACACCTCAAGAAGCCAAACTCATTAAAAACTTCAAACACGCTTACTTGGCGGGTCAAAACACCCTAGGTTGGTGGATCACTAGGTGGGTGTTCTACAAACCAATGTGCTTGGTTACTTAAGGTGTTCAACCAACTGTTGAGGTCAGTCTTACACTCCATATTTTATACTCTTAATTCTCACTTCATGCAACACATAGAATTTATTTATTTTGCATGTACTCCCATGATAAACCGACTCTCACTCACCATTAAAATCCTAACCTGCTTCTTGTCTCAACTTAGGTTTTCCTCAAGAAGTTGTCACAACAAAAAAAAAAACTCAATCCTTTCTCTACAAATAAAAATGTCTTCTCCTACAATCACACCAGAGCAGCTAAACGCATTTCACTACACTGACAGGGAAATGTTCTCTCGCATTGTTATCAATCTTATGTGCGACCCGACTGAGTCTTTGCTCATCGTAGCTTCTTGGCTATGGTTGAAACAAATGGGATACACAAACATCATCAACCTAATGCAATCTTTTTCCAACACCTCCCTCGATGTCCTCGGTATATAAAGTAATAACTAAATTTCTTGTCGGTACTACCAAAAGCTCTGGTTTTAATGCCTTTATTACTGTTGTGCGACCTTTCCTCGGGTTCGTGGAGTTAGGTTTACCGTTTCTTAGGAATCGCTCATGAAGATAAAGTAATAACTAATAACTATTACATATTATTGTCAATTGCGTTTGCGAGAAGTCAAACCTAAGTCTATTGGTTGGAACACAATCATTTTAACCATTGAAACGTAACGGTTTGACCTTTATTTCCTCAAGTGGACATGTAAAATAGAACGCCCACTAGATTCCTCGTACTATTATTAAACTGCACTCACTCAATCAATTGACATACCGTCAAATCTGGCATGTAATGTAGCGTATTCCTGCTAGGGTGTAAGCATTTCATTCGCTAAGAGATCAGATTCATTCACTTGCATTTTACTGGCACTACAAAAAGATCTAATCTTAAAGTCCTTATTGTTGTTACGCAGTCTTTTCCCGTATTTCCCGTTTGTCCACAACTGAGGAACCACTCATAAAAATATTAATAACTAATTCTTATCGTCATTACAAAAAAAAAATCATGTCTTAACGATCTTATTAATGTTGTGCAAATTTTCCTCAAGTTCGTGTAGTCGAGTTTACCGTTTACGAGGAACAGCACATGAAGATAAAGTAATAACTATTACATATTATTAATGTCTCAAAAGTAGAATTACCTAGTTTTGGGTGTGTTAATTTCTCAACGGTTAATTTTTTTTAGTTCCTTCCATAGTAATTTATGATTGGTAAATGTTTGGTGATCAAAATTGGTATTTTTATGCAAATTTGCTACTGTGTTGACTTGCGTATCTATTAATCAGGGAAAATGAGTATTATTTGTGTGGTATTTGTTATTTATGTGGTATTTTTGTTTTAGTCTATTCACAAATAACACATGATTTTTGTTGTACACTATTTGTACATTATTGTTGTGTTATTTGTAGTTATGCTTAAGACATGAATAACATAAAAATGAAATCTTACACACAAACAACTCTTTGAATCAACATGATCAACAAAATTATAACGAAAAACTAGCAAAATATACGAAAATGATAATCATAACACACATAACACTAAATTGAGAGTACATTGGGCTGGCTTTAAGAGTTAGGATTAAAGTTTATTCTGCACATACTTCTCTTACTTTAATCTAGCCGCTGTCATGATATCGCTTTATAATTTTGTCTCTTCAAAATTGATATGAAACTTTTTGTCTGCTCGTGGACACTACAACATTAGTGAACCACACATGAATTTATGTCGACGTTGTTCGAATTATTATATCTTTCTTACATCTTATTATACCGTTCAGGTATAACATATCATTTTTTGATAAACATTAGATATTTGTTTGGACAACTTGTCAAGGCCCATTAAACATGATAAAGGCTTTTAGTAAACCAATTTAGTTTGCATTTCAACTGGGCCATTGAATTACTTGAGCCCAATTTACAGTTAATTCTATCTCAAACCAACTTTGTTTCTCAAATTTAATCTATAAAGATTATATCATTTACTTTTAAATCAAAGCCCAAAAAATAGAAATACATTTTGTAAAGCCCACAATAAATATCTGATAGGACATAACTCATGTTCAAGAGTGATGCAAACCTAGCTAATATTTCACAAAGCTCATTGCAAATCCAAGCCCATGACATATCTAAGGTCTAAAGCTCATCTCAACTTTTAATCAACCAACGATTGAGATTAACTCATTACTTATCTCAAGTCACTATAAATGATCAATGATCTCACAAGTTTTTAATATTGTAGTCAAGATTTCATAATAGTGTACCTTCCATGGCAAATTGTTGAACTATGTTCAAAATTAGACAATAGTGACATCGGGGTAATGTCGCGCTAGCTGAGTGGCGCCGCGCCACCCAGCCAGCGCAGCGCTAGTTGGCTTTATTACGCCACCCAGCTAGCGTGACGCTATCCTGATGTCACTATTGTCTAATTTTGGACAAGTTCGACAATGTGTTACTGGTGGTACATCGTTACGAACTCTTGCCTTCAGTATTAGAAAACCCAAATATCACCGTACCACAAGAGGACATTTGAACAACACTTCAAGAAGCCACAACTCATTAAAAACGTCAAACACGACTAGTTGGCGGGTCAACCACCCTAGGTTGGCGGATCACTAGGTGGGTGTTCAACAAACCAATGTGCTTGGTTACTAAGGTGTTCAACCAACTGTTGAGGTCAGTCTTACACTCCATATTTTATACTCTTAATTCTCACTTCATGCAACACATAGAATATATTTATTTTGCATGTACTCCCATGATAAACCGACTCTCACTCACCATTAAAATCCTAACCTGCTTCTTGTCTCAACTTAGGTTTTCCTCAAGAAGTTGTCACAGCAAAAAAAAAACTCAATCCTTTCTCTACAAAAAAATGTCTTCTCCCACAATCACACCAGAGCAGCTAAACGCATTTCACTACACTGATAGGGAAGTGTTCTCTCGCATTGTTATCAATCTTATGTGCGACCCGACTGAGTCTTTGCTCATCGTAGCTTCTTGGATATGGTTGAAACAAATGGGATACACAAACATCATCAACCTAATGCAATCTTTTTCCAACACCGCCCTCGATGTCCTCGGTATATAAAGTAATAACTAAAATTATTGTCGGTACTACAAAAAGCTCTGGTTTTAACGCCTTTATTACTGTTGTGTCGACCTTTCCTCGAGTTCGTGGAGTTAGGTTTACCGTTTCTTAGGAATCGCTCATGAAGACAAAGTAATAACTAATAACTATTACATATTATTATCAATTGCGTTTAGCGAGAAGTCAAACCTAAGTCTATTGATTGGAATGCAAGTATTTTAACCGTTGAAATGTAACGGTTTGACCTTTAACTCCTCAAGTGGACATGTAAAATAGAACGCCCACTAGATTCATCGTACTATTATTAAACTGCACTCACTCAATCAATTGACATACCGTCAAATCTGGCATGTAATGTAGCGTATTCCTGCTAGGGTGTAAACACTTCATTCGCTAAGAGATCAGATTCATTCACTTGCATTCTTACTGGCACTACAAAAAGATCTAATCTTAAAGTCCTTATTGTTGTTACGCAGTTTTTCCCGTATTTCCCGTTTATCCACAACTGAGGAACCACTCATAAAAATAGTAATAACTAATTCTTGTCGCCATTACAAAAAAATTCATGTCTTAACGGTCTTATTAATGTTGTGCAAATTTTCCTCGAGTTCGTGGAGTCGAGTTTACCGTTTACGAGAAACAGCACATGAAGATAAAGTAATATCTATTACATATTATTAATGCCTCAAAAGTAGATTTACCTAGTTTTGGGTGTGTTAATTTCTCAACGGTTAATTTTTTTAGTTCCTTCCATGGTAATTTATGATTAGTAAATGTTTGGTGATCAAAATTGGTATTTTTATGCAAATTTGCTACGGTGTTGACTTGCGTATCTATTCTCACGGCAAATGAGTGTTATTTGTGTGGTATTTTTATTTATGTGGTATTTTTGTTTTAGTCTATTCACAAATAACACATGATTTTTGTTGTATACTATTTGTACATTATTGATGTGTTATTTGTACTTATGCTTAAGACATGAATAACATAAAAATGAAATCTTACACACAAACAACTCTCTGAATCAACATGATCAACAAAATTATAACGAAAATCTAGCAAAAAATACGAAAATGATAATCATAACACACATAAACTAATTTGAGAGTATATGTTTTGGGCTGGCTTTAAGAGTTAGGATTAGAGTTTATTCTGCACATACTTCTCTTAGTTTAATCTAGCCGCTGTCATGATATCGCTTTATAATTTTGTCTCTTCAAAATTGATATGAAACTTTTTGTTTGTCGTGGACACTACAACATTAGTGAACCACACATAAATTTATGTCGACGTTGTTCGAATTATTTTATCTTTCTTACATCTTATTATACCGTTCAGGTATAACATATCATTTTTTTATGAACATTAGATATTTGTTTGGACAACTTGTCAAGGCCCATTAAGCATGATAAAGGCTTTTAGTGAACCGAATTTAGTTTCATTTCAACTGGGTCATTGAATTACTTGAGCCCAATTTACTAGTTAATTCTATCTCAAACCAACTTTGTTTCTCAAATTTTAATCTATAAAGATTATTATCATTTACTTTTAAATCAAAGCCCAAAAAATAAAAATACACTTGTAAAGCCCACAATAAATATCTGATGGGCCATAACCATGTTCAAGAGAGATGCAAACCTAGCTAATATTTCACAAAGCTCATTGGAAATCCAAGCCCATGACATATCTAAGGTTCTAAAGCTCATCTCAACTTTTAATCAACCAACGATTGAGATTAACTCATTACTTATCTCAAGGCACTATAAATGATCAATGATATCACAAGTTTTTAATATTGTAGTCAAGATTTCATAATAATGTATCTTGGTGGCAAATTGTTGAACTATATTCAAAATTAGACAATAGTGACATCGGGGTAATGCGCGCTAGCTGAGTGGGCCGCGCCACCCAACCAGACCACGCTAGTTGGCTTTATTACGCCACCCAGCCAGCATAGCGCTATCCGATGTCACTATTGTCTAATTTTGGACAAAGTTCGACAATGTGTCACTGGTGGTACATTGATACGAACTCTTGACTTCAGTATTACAAAACCCAAATATCACCGTACCACAAGAGGACATTTGAACAACACTTCAAGAAGCCACAACTCATTTAAAAACGTCAAACACGCTTACTTGGCGGGTCAAACACCCTTGGTTGGCGGATAAACTAGGTGGTGTTCAACAAACCAATGTGCTTGGTTAGTCAAGGTGTTCAACCAACTGTTGAGGTCAGTCTTACACTCCATATTTTATACTCTTAATTCTCACTTCATGCAACACTTAGAATATATTTATTTTGCATGTCTCCCATGATAAACCGACTCTCACTCACCATTAAAATCCTAACCTCCTTCTTGTCTCAACTCAGTTTTCCTCAAGAAGTTGTCACAGCAAAAAAAAAAACTCAATCCTTTCTCTACAAAAAAAATGCCTTCTCCCTACAATCACACAAGAGCAGCTAAACGCATTTCACTACACTGACAGAAAAGTGTTCTCTCGCATTGTTATCAATCTTATGTGGACCCGACTGAGTCTTTGCTCATCGTAGCTGCTTGGCTATGGTTGAAACAAATGGATACCAAACATCATCAACCTAATGCAATCCCTTTCCAACACCGCCCTCGATGTCCTCGGTATATAAAGTAATAACTAAAATTATTGTTGGTACTACAAAAAGCTCTGGTTTTAACGCCTTTATTACTGTTGTGCGACCTTTCCTCGGTTCGTGGAGTTAGGTTTACCGTTTCTTAGGAATCGCTCATGAAGACAAAGTAATAACTAATAACTATTACATATTATTTCAATTGCTTTGCGAGAAGTCAAACCTAAGTCTATTGGTTGGAATGCAATTATTTTAACCGTTGAAACGTAACGGTTTGACCTTTATCTCCTCAAGTGGACATGTAAAATAGAACGCTCACTAGATTCCTCGTACTATTATTAAACTACACTCACTCAATCAATGACATATCGTCAAATCTGGCATGTAATGTAGCGTATTCCTGCTAGGGTGTAAGCACTTCATTCGCTAAGAGATCAGATTCATTCACTTGCATTCCTACTGGCACTACAAAAAGATCTAATCTTAAAGTCCTTATTGTTGTTACGCATCTTTTCCCGTATTTCCCGTTTATCCACAACTGAGGAACCACTCATAAAAATAAAGTAATAACTAATTCTTGTCGCCATTACAAAAAAATTCATGTCTTAACGGTCTTATTAATGTTGTGCAAATTTTCCTCGAGTTCGTGGAGTCGAGTTTACCGTTTACGAGGAACACACATGAAGATAAAGTAATAACTATTACATATTATTAATGTTCAAAAGTAGATTTACCTAGTTTTGGGTGTGTTAATTTCTCAACGGTTAATTTTTTTAGTTCCTTCCATGGTAATTTATGATTAGTAAATGTTTGGTGATCAAAATTGGTATTTTTATGCAAATTTGCTACGGTGTTGACTTGCGTATCTATTCGTCACGGCAAATGAGTGTTATTTGTGTGGTATTTTTTTTATGTGGTATTTTTGTTTTAGTCTATTCACAAATAACACATGATTTTTGTTGTATACTATTTGTACATTATTGATGTGTTATTTGTACTTATGCTTAAGACATGAATACATAAAAATGAAATCTTACACACAAACAACTCTCTGAATGAACATGATCAACAAAATTATAACGAAAATCTAGCAAAAAATACGAAAATGATAATCATAACACACATAAACTAAATTGAGAGTATATGTTTTGGGCTGGCTTTAAGAGTTAGGATTAGAGTTTATTCTGCACATACTTCTCTTAGTTTAATCTAGCCGACTGTCATGATATCGCTTTATAATTTTGTCTCTTCAAAATTGATATGAAACTTTTTGTTTTGCTCGTGGACACTACAACATTAGTGAACCACACATAAATTTATGTCGACGTTGTTCGAATTATTTTATCTTTCTTACATCTTATTATACCGTTCAGGTATAACATATCATTTTTTTATGAACATTAGATATTTGTTTTGGACAACTTGTCAAGGCCCATTAAGCATGATAAAGGCTTTTAGTGAACGAATTTAGTTTGCATTTCAACTGGGTCATTGAATTACTTGAGCCCAATTTACTAGTTAATTCTATCTCAAACCAACTTTGTTTCTTAAATTTTATCTATAAAGATTATTCATGTACTTTTAAATCAAAGCCCACAAAATAAAAATACACTTGTAAAGCCACAATAAATATCTGATGGCCATAACCATGTTCAAGAGAGATGCAAACCTAGCTAATATTTCACAAAGCTCATTGAAATCCAAGCCCATGACATATCTAAGGTTCTAAAGCTCATCTCAACTTTTAATCAACCAACGATTGAGATTAACTCATTACTTATCTCAAGGCACTATAAATGATCAATGATATCACAAGTTTTTAATATTGTAGTCAAGATTTCATAATAATGTATCTTGGTGGCAAATTGTTGAACTATGTTCAAAATTAGACAATAGTGACATCGGGGTAATGCCGCGCTGGCTGAGTGGTGCCGCGCCACCCAACCAGCACACGCTAGTTGGCTTTATGACGCCACCCAGCCAGCATAGCGCTATCCCGATGTCACTATTGTCTAATTTTGTACAAAGTTCGACAATGTGTCACTGGTGGTACATTGATTACGAACTCTTGACTTCAGTATTACAAAACCCAAATATCACCGTACCACAAGAGGACATTTGAACAACACCTCAAGAAGCCACAACTCATTTAAAACGTCAAACACGCTTACTTGGCGGGTCAAACACCCTTGGTTGGCGATCACTAGGTGGGTGTTCAACAAACCAATGTGCTTGGTTAGTCAAGGTGTTCAACCAACTGTTGAGGTCAGTCTTACACTCCATATTTTATACTCTTAATTCTCACTTCATGCAACACTTAGAATATATTTATTTTGCATGTCTCCCATGATAAACCGACTCTCACTCACCATTAAAATCCTAACCTCCTTCTTGTCTCAACTCAGTTTTTCCTCAAGAAGTTGTCACCAGCAAAAAAAAAACTCAATCCTTTCTCTACAAAAAAATGCCTTCTCCACAATCACACAAGAGCAGCTAAACGCATTTCACTACACTGACAGAAAAGTGTTCTCTCGCATTGTTATCAATCTTATGTGTGACCCGACTGAGTCTTTGCTCATCGTAGCTGCTTGGCTATGGTTGAAACAAATGGATACCCAAACATCATCAACCTAATGCAATCCCTTTCCAACACCGCCCTCGATGTCCTCGGTATATAAAGTAATAACTAAAATTATTGTTGGTACTACAAAAAGCTCTGGTTTTAACGCCTTTATTACTGTTGTGCGACCTTTCCTCGGTTCGTGGAGTTTAGGTTTACCGTTTCTTAGGAACCCGCTCATGAAGACAAAGTAATAACTAATAACTATTACATATTATTGTCAATTGCTTTTGCGAGAAGTCAAACCTAAGTCTATTGGTTGGAATGCAATTATTTTAACCGTTGAAACGTAACGGTTTTACCTTTATCTCCTCAAGTGGACATGTAAAATAGAACGCTCACTAGATTCCTCGTACTATTATTAAACTACACTCACTCAATCAATTGACATACGTCAAATCTGGCATGTAATGTAGCGTATTCCTGCTAGGGTGTAAGCACTTCATTCGCTAAGAGATCAGATTCATTCACTTGCATTCCTACTGGCACTACAAAAAGATCTAATCTTAAAGTCCTTATTGTTGTTACGCATCTTTCCCGTATTTCCCGTTTATCCACAACTGAGGAACCACTCATAAAAATAAAGTAATAACTAATTCTTGTCGCCATTACAAAAAAATTCATGTCTTAACGGTCTTATTAATGTTGTGCAAATTTTCCTCGAGTTCGTGGAGTCGAGTTTACCGTTTACGAGAACAGCACATGAAGATAAAGTAATAACTATTACATATTATTAATGTTTCAAAAGTAGATTTACCTAGTTTTGGGTGTGTTAATTTCTCAACGGTTAATTTTTTTAGTTCCTTCCATGGTAATTTATGATTAGTAAATGTTTGGTGATCAAAATTGGTATTTTTATGCAAATTTGCTACGGTGTTGACTTGCGTATCTATTCGTCACGGCAAATGAGTGTTATTTGTGTGGTATTTTTTTTATGTGGTATTTTTGTTTTAGTCTATTCACAAATAACACATGATTTTTGTTGTATACTATTTGTACATTATTGATGTGTTATTTGTACTTATGCTTAAGACATGAATACATAAAAATGAAATCTTACACACAAACAACTCTCTGAATGAACATGATCAACAAAATTATAACGAAAATCTAGCAAAAAATACGAAAATGATAATCATAACACACATAACACTAAATTGAGAGTATATGTTTTGGGCTGGCTTTAAGAGTTAGGATTAGAGTTTATTCTGCACATACTTCTCTTAGTTTAATCTAGCCGTGTCATGATATCGCTTTATAATTTTTCTCTTCAAAATTGATATGAAACTTTTTGTTTGCTCGTGGACACTACAACATTAGTGAACCACACATAATTTATGTCGACGTTGTTCGAATTATTTTATCTTTCTTACATCTTATTATACCGTTCAGGTATAACATATCATTTTTTTATGAACATTAGATATTTGTTTGGACAACTTGTCAAGGCCCATTAAGCATGATAAAGGCTTTTAGTGAACGAATTTAGTTTGCATTTCAACTGGGTCATTGAATTACTTGAGCCCAATTTACTAGTTAATTCTATCTCAAACCAACTTTGTTTCTTAAATTTTATCTATAAAGATTATTCATGTACTTTTAAATCAAAGCCCACAAAATAAAAATACACTTGTAAAGCCCACAATAAATATCTGATGGGCCATAACTCCATGTTCAAAGAGAGATGCAAACCTAGCTAATATTTCACAAAGCTCATTGAAATCCAAGCCCATGACATATCTAAGGTTCTAAAGCTCATCTCAACTTTTAATCAACCAACGATTGAGATTAACTCATTACTTATCTCAAGCACTATAAATGATCAATGATATCACAAGTTTTTAATATTGTAGTCAAGATTTCATAATAATGTACTTTGTGCAAATTGTTGAACTATGTTCAAAATTAGACAATAGTGACATCGGGTAATGCCGCGCTGCTGAGTGGTGCCGCGCCACCCAACCAGCACCACGCTAGTTGGCTTTATGACGCCACCCAGCCAGCATAGCGCTATCCGATGTCACTATTGTCTAATTTGTACAAGTTCGACAATGTGTCACTGGTGGTACATTGATACGAACTCTTGACTTCAGTATTAAAAACCCAAATATCACCGTACCACAAGAGGACATTTGAACAACACCTCAAGAAGCCACAACTCATTAAAAACGTCAAACACGCTTACTTGGCGGGTCAAAACACCTTGGTTGGCGGATCACTAGGTGGGTGTTCAACAAACCAATGTGCTTGGTTAGTCAAGGTGTTCAACCAACTGTTGAGGTCAGTCTTACACTCCATATTTTATACTCTTAATTCTCACTTCATGCAACACTTAGAATATATTTATTTTGCATGTCTCCCATGATAAATCGACTCTCACTCACCATTAAAATCCTAACCTCCTTCTTGTCTCAACTCAGTTTTTCCTCAAGAAGTTGTCACAGCAAAAAAAAAACTCAATCCTTTCTCTACAAAAAAAATGCCTTCTCCTACAATCACACAAGAGCAGCTAAACGCATTTCACTACACTGACAGAAAGTGTTCTCTCGCATTGTTATCAATCTTATGTGTGACCCGACTGAGTCTTTGCTCATCGTAGCTGCTTGGCTATGGTTGAAACAAATGAGATACCCAAACATCATCAACCTAATGCAATCCTTTCCAACACCGCCCTCGATGTCCTCGGTATATAAAGTAATAACTAAAATTATTGTTGGTACTACAAAAAGCTCTGGTTTTAACGCCTTTATTACTGTTGTGCGACCTTTCCTCAGGTTCGTGGAGTTAGGTTTACCGTTTCTTAGAATCGCTCATGAAGACAAAGTAATAACTAATAACTATTACATATTATTGTCAATTGCTTTGCGAGAAGTCAAACCTAAGTCTATTGGTTGGAATGCAATTATTTTAACCGTTGAAACGTAACGGTTTGACCTTTATCTCCTCAAGTGGACATGTAAAATAGAACGCTCACTAGATTCCTCGTACTATTATTAAACTACACTCACTCAATCAATTGACATACGTCAAATCTGGCATGTAAATGTAGCGTATTCCTGCTAGGGTGTAAGCACTTCATTCGCTAAGAGATCAGATTCATTCACTTGCATTCCTACTGGCACTACAAAAAGATCTAATCTTAAAGTCCTTATTGTTGTTACGCAGTCTTTTCCCGTATTTCCCGTTTATCCACAACTGAGGAACCACTCATAAAAATAAAGTAATAACTAATTCTTGTCGCCATTACAAAAAAATTCATGTCTTAACGGTCTTATTAATGTTGTGCAAATTTTCCTCGAGTTCGTGGAGTCGAGTTTACCGTTTACGAGAAACAGCACATGAAGATAAAGTAATAACTATTACATATTATTAATGTTTCAAAAGTAGATTTACCTAGTTTTGGGTGTGTTAATTTCTCAACGGTTAATTTTTTTAGTTCCTTCCATGGTAATTTATGATTAGTAAATGTTTGGTGATCAAAATTGGTATTTTTATGCAAATTTGCTACGGTGTTGACTTGCGTATCTATTCGTCACGGCAAATGAGTGTTATTTGTGTGGTATTTTTTTTATGTGGTATTTTTGTTTTAGTCTATTCACAAATAACACATGATTTTTGTTGTATACTATTTGTACATTATTGATGTGTTATTTGTACTTATGCTTAAGACATGAATACATAAAAATGAAATCTTACACACAAACAACTCTCTGAATGAACATGATCAACAAAATTATAACGAAAATCTAGCAAAAAATACGAAAATGATAATCATAACACCATAAACAAATTGAGAGTATATGTTTTGGGCTGGCTTTAAGAGTTAGGATTAGAGTTTATTCTGCACATACTTCTCTTAGTTTAATCTAGCCGCTGTCATGATATCGCTTTATAATTTTTCTCTTCAAAATTGATATGAAACTTTTTGTTTGCTCGTGGACACTACAACATTAGTAGAACCACACATAAATTTATGTCGACGTTGTTCGAATTATTTATCTTTCTTACATCTTATTATACCGTTCAGGTATAACATATCATTTTTTTATGAACATTAGATATTTGTTTGGACAACTTGTCAAGGCCCATTAAGCATGATAAAGGCTTTTAGTAAACAATTTAGTTTGCATTTCAACTGGGCCATTGAATTACTTGAGCCCAATTTACTAGTTAATTCTATCTCAAACCAACTTTGTTTCTTAAATTTATCTATAAAGATTATTCATGTTACTTTTAAATCAAAGCCCAAAAATAAAAATACACTTGTAAAGCCCACAATAAATATCTGATGGGCATAACCATGTTCAAGAGAGATGCAAACCTAGCTAATATTTCACAAAGCTCATTGGAAATCCAAGCCCATGACATATCTAAGGTTCTAAAGCTCATCTCAACTTTTAATCAACCAACGATTGAGATTAACTCATTACTTATCTCAAGGCACTATAAATGATCAATGATATCACAAGTTTTTAATATTGTAGTCAAGATTTCATAATAATGTATCTTGGTGGCAAATTGTTGAACTATTTCAAAATTAGACAATAGTGACATCGGGTAATGCCGACTGGCTGAGTGGTGCCGCGCCACCCAACCAGAACCACGCTAGTTGGCTTTATGACGCCACCCAGCAGCTACGCTATCCCGATGTCACTATTGTCTAATTTTGTACAAAGTTCGACAATGTGTCACTGGTGGTACATTGATACGAACTCTTGACTTCAGTATTACAAAACCCAAATATCACCGTACCACAAGAGGACATTTGAACAACACCTCAAGAAGCCACAACTCATTAAAACGTCAAACACGCTTACTTGGCGGGTCAAAACACCCTTGGTTGGGGATCACTAGGGTGGGTGTTCAACAAACCAATGTGCTTGGTTAGTCAAGGTGTTCAACCAACTGTTGAGGTCAGTCTTACACTCCATATTTTATACTCTTAATTCTCACTTCATGCAACACTTAGAATATATTTATTTTGCATGTCCTCCCATGATAAATCCGACTCTCACTCACCATTAAAATCCTAACCTCCTTCTTGTCTCAACTCAGTTTTTCCTCAAGAAGTTGTCACAGCAAAAAAAAAAAACTCAATCCTTTCTCTACAAAAAAATCCTTCTCCTACAATCACACAAGAGCAGCTAAACGCATTTCACTACACTGACAGAAAAGTGTTCTCTCGCATTGTTATCAATCTTATGTGTGACCCGACTGAGTCTTTGCTCATCGTAGCTCTTGGCTATGGTTGAAACAAATGGATACCCAAACATCATCAACCTAATGCAATCCCTTTCCAACACCGCCCTCGATGTCCTCGGTATATAAAGTAATAACTAAAATTATTGTTGGTACTACAAAAAGCTCTGGTTTTAACGCCTTTATTACTGTTGTGCGACCTTTCCTCGGTTCGTGGAGTTAGGTTTACCGTTTCTTAGGAATCGCTCATGAAGACAAAGTAATAACTAATAACTATTACATATTATTGTCAATTGCTTTTGCGAGAAGTCAAACCTAAGTCTATTGGTTGGAATGCAATTATTTTAACCGTTGAAACGTAACGGTTTTGACCTTTATCTCCTCAAGTGGACATGTAAAATAGAACGCTCACTAGATTCCTCGTACTATTATTAAACTACACTCACTCAATCAATGACATACGTCAAATCTGGCATGTAATTAGCGTATTCCTGCTAGGGTGTAAGCACTTCATTCGCTAAGAGATCAGATTCATTCACTTGCATTCCTACTGGCACTACAAAAAGATCTAATCTTAAAGTCCTTATTGTTGTTACGCAGTCTTTTCCCGTATTTCCCGTTTATCCACAACTGAGGAACCACTCATAAAAATAAAGTAATAACTAATTCTTGTCGCCATTACAAAAAAATTCATGTCTTAACGGTCTTATTAATGTTGTGCAAATTTTCCTCGAGTTCGTGGAGTCGAGTTTACCGTTTACGAGGAACAGCACATGAAGATAAAGTAATAACTATTACATATTATTAATGTTTCAAAAGTAGATTTACCTAGTTTTGGGTGTGTTAATTTCTCAACGGTTAATTTTTTTAGTTCCTTCCATGGTAATTTATGATTAGTAAATGTTTGGTGATCAAAATTGGTATTTTTATGCAAATTTGCTACGTGTTGACTTGCGTATCTATTCGTCACGGCAAATGAGTGTTATTTGTGTGGTATTTTTTTTTATGTGGTATTTTTGTTTTAGTCTATTCACAAATAACACATGATTTTTGTTGTATACTATTTGTACATTATTGATGTGTTATTTGTACTTATGCTTAAGACATGAATACATAAAAATGAAATCTTACACACAAACAACTCTCTGAATCAACATGATCAACAAAATTATAACGAAAATCTAGCAAAAAATACGAAAATGATAATCATAACACACATAACACTAAATTGAGAGTATATGTTTTGGGCTGGCTTTAAGAGTTAGGATTAGAGTTTATTCTGCACATACTTCTCTTAGTTTAATCTAGCCGACTGTCATGATATCGCTTTATAATTTTGTCTCTTCAAAATTGATATGAAACTTTTTGTTGCTCGTGGACACTACAACATTAGTGAACCACACATAAATTTATGTCGACGTTGTTCGAATTATTTTATCTTTCTTACATCTTATTATACCGTTCAGGTATAACATATCATTTTTTTATGAACATTAGATATTTGTTTGACAACTTGTCAAGGCCCATTAAGCATGATAAAGGCTTTTAGTGAACGAATTTAGTTTGCATTTCAACTGGTCATTGAATTACTTGAGCCCAATTTACTAGTTAATTCTATCTCAAACCAACTTTGTTTCTCAAATTTTATCTATAAAGATTATCTCATTTACTTTTAAATCAAAGCCCAAAAAATAAAAATACACTTGTAAAGCCCACAATAAATATCTGATAGGACATAACCCATGTTCAAGAGTGATGCAAACCTAGCTAATATTTCACAAAGCTCATTGGAAATCCAAGCCCATGACAGATCTAAGGTTCTAAAGCTCATCTCAACTTTTAATCAACCAACGATTGAGATTAACTCATTACTTATCTCAAGCACTATAAATGATCAATGATTCACAAGTTTTTAATATTGTAGTCAAGATTTCATAATAATGTACCTTCCGTGGCAAATTGTTGAACTATGTTCAAAATTAGACAATAGTGACATCGGGGTAATGTCGCGCTAGCTGAGTGGCGCCGCGCCACCCAACCAGCCCACGCTAGTTGGCTTTATACGCCACCCAGCCAGCTGACGCTATCCTGATGTCACTATTGTCTAATTTTGGACAAGTTCGACAATGTGTCACTGGTGGTACATTGTTACGAACTCTTGACTTCAGTATTACAAAACCCAAATATCACCGTACCACAAGAGGACATTTGAACAACACCTCAAGAAGCCACAACTCATTAAAAACGTCAAACACGCTTACTTGGCGGGTCAAAACACCCTAGGTTGGCGGATCACTAGGTGGGTGTTCAACAAACCAATGTGCTTGGTTAGTCAAGGTGTTCAACCAACTGTTGAGGTCAGTCTTACACTCCATATTTTATACTCTTAATTCTCACTTCATGCAACACTAGAATATATTTATTTTGCATGTCCTCCCATGATAAACCGACTCTCACTCACCATTAAAATCCTAACCTCCTTCTTGTCTCAACTTAGTTTTTCCTCAAGAAGTTGTCACAGCAAAAAAAAAAACTCAATCCTTTCTCTACAAAAAAAATGTCTTCTCCTACAATCACACAAGAGCAGCTAAACGCATTTCACTACACTGACAGGAAAGTGTTCTCTCGCATTGTTATCAATCTTATGTGCGACCCGACTGAGTCTTTGCTCATCGTAGCTTCTTGGCTATGGTTGAAACAAATGGGATACCCAAACATCATCAACCTAATGCAATCCCTTTCCAACACCGCCCTCGATGTCCTCGGTATATAAAGTAATAACTAAAATTCTTGTTGGTACTACAAAAAGCTCTGGTTTTAACGCCTTTATTACTGTTGTGCGACCTTTCCTCGGTTCGTGGAGTTAGGTTTACCGTTTCTTAGGAATCGCTCATGAAGACAAAGTAATAACTAATAACTATTACATATTATTGTCAATTGCTTTGCGAGAAGTCAAACCTAAGTCTATTGGTTGGAATGCAATTATTTTAACCGTTGAAACGTAACGGTTTGACCTTTATCTCCTCAAGTGGACATGTAAAATAGAACGCCACTAGATTCCTCGTACTATTATTAAACTACACTCACTCAATCAATCGACAATACCGTCAAATCTGGCATGTAATGTAGCGTATTCCTGCTAGGTGTAAGCACTTCATTCGCTAAGAGATCAGATTCATTCACTTGCATTCCTACTGGCACTACAAAAAGATCTAATCTTAAAGTCCTTATTGTTGTTACGCAGTCTTTTCCCGTATTTCCCGTTTATCCACAACTGAGGAACCACTCATAAAAATAAAGTAATAACTAATTCTTGTCGCCATTACAAAAAAATTCATGTCTTAACGGTCTTATTAATGTTGTGCAAATTTTCCTCGAGTTCGTGGAGTCGAGTTTACCGTTTACGAGGAACAGCACATGAAGATAAAGTAATAACTATTACATATTATTAATGTCTCAAAAGTAGATTTACCTAGTTTTGGGTGTGTTAATTTCTCAACGGTTAATTTTTTTAGTTCCTTCCATGGTAATTTATGATTGGTAAATGTTTGGTGATCAAAATTGGTATTTTTATGCAAATTTGCTACGGTGTTGACTTGCGTATCTATTCATCACGGCAAATGAGTATTATTTGTGTGGTATTTTTATTTATGTGGTATTTTTGTTTTAGTCTATTCACAAATAACACATGATTTTTGTTGTATACTATTTGTACATTATTGATGTGTTATTTGTAGTTATGCTTAAGACATGAATAACATAAAAATGAAATCTTACACACAAACAACTCTCTGAATCAACATGATCAACAAAATTATAACGAAAATCTAGCAAAAAATACGAAAATGATAATCATAACACACATAACACTAATTGAGAGTAATGTTTTGGGCTGGCTTTAAGAGTTAGGATTAGAGTTTATTCTGCACATACTTCTCTTAGTTTAATCTAGCCGCTGTCATGATATCGCTTTATAATTTTGTCTCTTCAAAATTGATATGAAACTTTTTGTCTGCTCGTGGACACTACAACATTAGTGAACCACACATGAATTTATGTCGACGTTGTTCGAATTATTTATCTTTCTTACATCTTATTATACCGTTCAGGTATAACATATCATTTTTTTATGAACATTAGATATTTGTTTGGACAACTTGTCAAGGCCCATTAAGCATGATAAAGCTTTTAGTGAACCAATTTAGTTTGCATTTCAACTGGCCATTGAATTACTTGAGCCCAATTTACCAGTTAATTCTATCTCAAACCAACTTTGTTTCTCAAATTTAATCTATAAAGATTATCTCATTTACTTTTAAATCAAAGCCCAAAAATAAAAATACACTTGTAAAGCCCACAATAAATATCTGATGGGACATAACCCATGTTCAAGAGTGATGCAAACCTAGCTAATATTTCACAAAGCTCATTGGAAATCCAAGCCCATGACAGATCTAAGGTTCTAAAGCTCATCTCAACTTTTAATCAACCAACGATTGAGATTAACTCATTACTTATCTCAAGGCACTATAAATGATCAATGATTCACAAGTTTTTAATATTGTAGTCAAGATTTCATAATAATGTACCTTCCGTGGCAAATTGTTGAACTATGTTCAAAATTAGACAATAGTGACATCGGGTAATGTCGCGCTAGCTGAGTGGGCCGCGCCACCCAACCAGCCACGCTAGTTTGGCTTTATACGCCACCCAGCTAGCGTGACGCTATCCTGATGTCACTATTGTCTAATTTTGGACATAGTTCGACAATGTGTCACTGGTGGTACATTGTTACGAACTCTTGACTTCAGTATTACAAAACCCAAATATCACCGTACCACAAGAGGACATTTGAACAACACCTCAAGAAGCCACACTCATTAAAAACGTCAAACACGCTTACTTGGCGGGTCAAAACACCCTAGGTTGGCGGATCACTAGGTGGGTGTTCAACAAACCAATGTGCTTGGTTACTCAAGGTGTTCAACCAACTGTTGAGGTCAGTCTTACACTCCATATTTTATACTCTTAATTCTCACTTCATGCAACACATAGAATATATTTATTTTGCATGTCCTCCCATGATAAACCGACTCTCACTCACCATTAAAATCCTAACCTCCTTCTTGTCTCAACTTAGTTTTTCCTCAAGAAGTTGTCACAGCAAAAAAAAAACTCAATCCTTTCTCTACAAAAAAAATGTCTTCTCCTACAATCACACAAGAGCAGCTAAACGCATTTCACTACACTGACAGGGAAGTGTTCTCTCCATTGTTATCAATCTTATGTGCGACCCGACTGAGTCTTTGCTCATCGTAGCTTCTTGGCTATGGTTGAAACAAATGGGATACCCAAACATCATCAACCTAATGCAATCCCTTTCCAACACCGCCCTCGATGTCCTCGGTATATAAAGTAATAACTAAAATTCTTGTCGGTACTACAAAAAGCTCTGGTTTTAACGCCTTTATTACTGTTGTGCGACCTTTCCTCGGTTCGTGGAGTTAGGTTTACCGTTTCTTAGGAATCGCTCATGAAGACAAAGTAATAACTAATAACTATTACATATTATTGTCAATTGCGTTTGCGAGAAGTCAAACCTAAGTCTATTGGTTGGAATGCAATTATTTTAACCGTTGAAACGTAACGGTTTGACCTTTAACTCCTCAAGTGGACATGTAAAATAGAACGCCCACTAGATTCCTCGTACTATTATTAAACTACACTCACTCAATCAATTGACATACGTCAAATCTGGCATGTAATGTAGCGTATTCCTGCTAGGGTGTAAGCACTTCATTCGCTAAGAGATCAGATTCATTCACTTGCATTCCTACTGGCACTACAAAAAGATCTAATCTTAAAGTCCTTATTGTTGTTACGCAGTCTTTTCCCGTATTTCCCGTTTATCCACAACTGAGGAACCACTCATAAAAATAAAGTAATAACTAATTCTTGTCGCCATTACAAAAAAATTCATGTCTTAACGGTCTTATTAATGTTGTGCAAATTTTCCTCGAGTTCGTGGAGTCGAGTTTACGTTTACGAGGAACAGCACATGAAGATAAAGTAATAACTATTACATATTATTAATGTCTCAAAAGTAGATTTACCTAGTTTTGGGTGTGTTAATTTCTCAACGGTTAATTTTTTTAGTTCCTTCCATGGTAATTTATGATTGGTAAATGTTTGGTGATCAAAATTGGTATTTTTATGCAAATTTGCTACGGTGTTGACTTGCGTATCTATTCGTCACGGCAAATGAGTGTTATTTGTGTGGTATTTGTTATTT
Organism: Linum lewisii; assembly: GCA_034768395.1. NCBI lineage: Eukaryota > Viridiplantae > Streptophyta > Magnoliopsida > Malpighiales > Linaceae > Linum > Linum lewisii. The sequence continues at coordinate 13,878,581 of CM068302.1, forward strand.
ATGTGGTATTTTTGTTTTAGTCTATTCACAAATAACACATGATTTTTGTTGTATACTATTTGTACATTATTGATGTGTTATTTGTAGTTATGCTTAAGACATGAATAACATAAAAATGAAATCTTACACACAAACAACTCTCTGAATCAACATGATCAACAAAATTATAACGAAAATCTAGCAAAAAATACGAAAATGATAATCATAACACACATAACACTAAATTGAGAGTATATGTTTTGGGCTGGCTTTAAGAGTTAGGATTAGAGTTTATTCTGCACATACTTCTCTTAGTTTAATCTAGCCGATGTCATGATATCGCTTTATAATTTTGTCTCTTCAAAATTGATATGAAACTTTTTGTCTGCTCGTGGACACTACAACATTAGTGAACCACACATAAATTTATGTCGACGTTGTTTCGAATTATTTATCTTTCTTACATCTTATTATACCGTTCAGGTATAACATATCATTTTTTTGATGAACATTAGATATTTGTTTGGACAACTTGTCAAGGCCCATTAAGCATGATAAAGGCTTTTAGTGAACCAATTTAGTTTGCATTTCAACTGGGCCATTGAATTACTTGAGCCCAATTTACCAGTTAATTCTATCTCAAACCAACTTTGTTTCTCAAATTTTAATCTATAAAGATTATCTCATTTACTTTTAAATCAAAGCCCAAAAAATAAAAATACACTTGTAAAGCCCACAATAAATATCTGATGGGACATAACCCATGTTCAAGAGGATGCAAAGCTAGCTAATATTTCACAAAGCTCATTGGAAATCCAAGCCCATGACAGATCTAAGGTTCTAAAGCTCATCTCAACTTTTAATCAACCAACGATTGAGATTAACTCATTACTTATCTCAAGGGCACTATAAATGATCAATGATTCACAAGTTTTTAATATTGTAGTCAAGATTTCATAATAATGTACCTTCCGTGGCAAATTGTTGAACTATGTTCAAAATTAGACAATAGTGACATCGGGGTAATGTCGCGCTAGCTGAGTGGCGCCGCGCCACCCAACCAGCGCACGCTAGTTGGCTTTATGACGCCACCCAGCCAGCGTGACGCTATCCTGATGTCACTATTGTCTAATTTTGGACATAGTTCGACAATGTGTCACTGGTGGTACATTGTTACGAACTCTTGACTTCAGTATTACAAAACCCAAATATCACCGTACCACAAGAGGACATTTGAACAACACCTCAAGAAGCCACAACTCATTAAAAACGTCAAACACGCTTACTTGGCGGGTCAAAACACCTTGGTTGGCGGATCACTAGGTGGGTGTTCAACAAACCAATGTGCTTGGTTAGTCAAGGTGTTCAACCAACTGTTGAGGTCAGTCTTACACTCCATATTTTATACTCTTAATTCTCACTTCATGCAACACTTAGAATATATTTATTTTGCATGTCCTCCCATGATAAACCGACTCTCACTCACCATTAAAATCCTAACCTCCTTCTTGTCTCAACTCAGTTTTTCCTCAAGAAGTTGTCACAGCAAAAAAAAAAACTCAATCTTTTCTCTACAAAAAAAATGCCTTCTCCTACAATCACACAAGAGCAGCTAAACGCATTTCACTCCATTGACAGGGAAGTGTTCTCTCCGATGGTTATCAATCTATGTGGACCTGGCGACCACTGAGCTTGTTGCTACTGGTTGGCTAATGGTCCGTCACAAAATGGCAACCTTTCCGTCACCGCCCTCGATGTCCTCGGTACATAAAGTAATAACTAAAATTCTTGTCGGTACTACAAAAAGCTCTGGTCTTGACGCCTTTATTACTGTTGTGCGACATTTCCTCGGGTTTGTGGAGTCATGTTTAACGTTTTTGACGAATCGCTCATGAAGACAAAGTAATAACTAATAACTATTACATATTATTGTCAATTGCATTTGCGAGAAGTCAAACCTAAGTATATTGGTTGGAATGCAATTCTTTTAACCGTTGAAACGTAGCGGTTTGACCTTTAACTCCTCAAGTGGACATGTAAAATAGAACGCCCACTAGATTCCTCGTAGTATTATTAAACTACACTCTCTTAATCAATTGACATACCGTCAAATCTTGCATGTAATTTAGCGTATTCCTGCTAGGGTGTAAGCACTTCATTCGCTAAGAGATCAGATTCATTCACTTGCATTCCTACTGGCACTGCAATAAGATCTAATCTTAAAGTCCTTATTGTTGTTACGTAGTCTATTTCCCGTGTTTCCGTTTATCCACAACTGAGGAATTACTCATAAAAACAATTAATAACTAATTCTTGTCGCCTCTACAAAAAAAACTCATGTATTAGCGGGCTTATTAATGTTGTGTAACTTTTCATCGAGTTCGTGGAGTCGAGTTTACCGTTTACGAGGAATCGGCCTTGAAGACAAAGTAATAACTACTACATATTATTAATGTCTAAAAAGTAGATTTACCTAGTTTTGGTTGTGTTAATTTCTCTAATAGTTAATTTTTTTAGTTCCTTCCATGGTAATTTATGATTGGTGAATGTTTGGTGATCAAAATTGGTATTTTTATGAAAATTTGCTATGGTGTTGACTTGCATATCTATTCGTTTCGGCAAATGAGTGTTATTTGTGTGGTACTTGTTAGGCACGCGATCTGCGTCCAACCAAATGAAGGTTGGACCGATCCAACCCATTTAACCGGAGGGCAGTTTCGTCCTTTCAACAAAAAAACTCTTTCCTTCTCGTCTCCTTCTCACCTGCCCCTCCCAGCTTCGTAACTCCGGCGATGACCGTTACCGCCGCCGGCTTCAAGCCACTGGCCTCCACCGGAAAATAATCACCCCTCATCACAGAAACCGATGTCCACGTTCGTTGACTCGTTCGACGACTCAGGAGTCCCTGACGAGTTAGACTCACCTAGCTACTTCGGCAGCAACACCATCCACGACGATGCTGGAGCTATGTAGGCTACAATTCCGATCGTTTCGACTCCTTCGTACCAAACAACGATGTTTTCATCTCCGATCCCGTTCTGATATACGGGGCCGACAAAGATTTCGCCCTGGCGGAGGACAACGGGAGCTTCGACGGAGAGCTCGATAGATCGTCAGATTCTAAAGTTGAAGACGATGGATTTATTTAGCAATTATGGCAAATTACAATTTAGTCACTCTATTTTAAATTGCAGATATTTTGATTGTTTAGTATTAATAATTACAGTTTCAGTCACTAAATTTTATATTGTTGACAATGTTAGAATAATCTTTGGACTATATAATTGATTGGTTAACTAGTTAACTCGATTAAATAACTAGTTAACTCGATTGTTAACTATTTTAACTCGGTTGTTAACTAGTTTACTCGATTGGTAACTAGTTAACTTGATTGTTAACTAGTTAACAACTTGATAACTAGTTAACTCGATTGGTTAACTAGTTAACTCGATAGGTTAACTAGTTAACTCGATTGGTTAACTAGTTATCATCTTAAAAAAATGTTAACTAGTTATCTTAGTAATAATGTTAACTAGTTAACTCGATAAGTTATCTAGTTAACTAATTATGTTAATTTGATACTAGTTAACTAATGTTGATAACAAGTTATCAAACAAAAAACGTTGTTAACTAGTTATCATATAAAAACCATGTTAACTAGTTATCTGTTAAAAAAACACTGATAACTAGTTAACAACAAAAAAATGTGTTAACTAGTTAACTAATTTTAATAACTAGTAATCAACTAAATTTTTTGTTAACTAGTTATCTAAATCATGGTGTTAACTAGTTATCAAACAAAAAACGATGTTAACTAGTTATAAGGTAAAAACCATGTTAACTTGTTATCAGTTAAAAAACATTGTTAACTAGTTAACAGCAAAAAAGTGTTAACTAGTTAACAACAAAAAAGTGTTAACTAGTTGTTTTAAAAAAAAATGTAATTTTTTTTTAATTTTCAAAAAAAAAAATTCTCCGGAGTCTCGCCGGAAAAGGCGCCGGTCGCCGGAAAAGTCGCCGGCCGCCGGAGAGCCACGACAGCCCCTGAGAATTAAATTATTTATTTAATATAATAATTCATTTATATGTGTAAAGTCCTAAATACCCCTAACAATCTAGACCATTGGATTGGTCAAAGGGTCAAAGGATGATCTAATGGTTGAGATGAAGGTTGGAAGTTTACAACCCTTGAAAATGGTTGGATGGGGATCAGCTGCCATATTTGTTATTCATGTGGTATTTTTGTGTTAGTATATTCACAAATAACACATGATTTTTGTTGTATACTATTTGTACATTATTGATGTGTTATTTGCAGTTATGCTTAAGACATTAATAACATAAAAATGAAGTCTTACACACAAACAACTCTCTGAATCGACCTGATCAACAAAATTATAACGAAAATCTAGCAAAAAATACAAAAATGATAATCATAACACACATAAGGCTAAATTGAGAATACATGTTTTGGGCGGCCTTTAAGAGTTAAGATTAGAGTTTCTTCTCTACATACTTCTCTTAGTTTAATCTAGCCGCTATCATGATATCACTTTATAATTTTGTCTCTTCAAAATTGATATAAAACTTTTTGTCTGCTCATGGACCTTACAACATTAGTGAACCACACAAAAATTTAGGTCGATGTTGTTGGAATTATTTTATCTTTCTTACATCTTATTATACCGTTCAGATATAACATATCATTTTTGTGATTAACATTAGATATTTGTTTGGATAATTTGTCAAGGCCCATTAAGCCCACAAAAATATTTGATGGGTTATAACTCATGTTCAAGAGAATTGCAAAGCTAGCTAATACTTCACAAAGCTCATTCGAAATCCAAGCCCATGACAGATCTAAAGTTTTAAAGCTCATCTCAACTTTTAATCAACCAACGATTGAGATTAACTCATTACTTATCTCAAGACACTATAAATGATCAACGATATCACAAGTTTTTAATATTTTAGTCAAGATTTCATAATAATGTATCTTCCATGGCAAATTTTTGAACTATGTTCAAAATTAGACAATAGTGACATCGGGGTAATGCCACGCTGGCTGAGTGGCGCCGCGCCACCCAACCAGTGCTACGCTAGTTGGCTTCATGATACCACCCAGCCAGAGTGGCGCTATCCCGATGTCACTATTGTCTAATTTTGGACATGGTTCGACAATGTGTCACTAGCGCTACATTGTTACGAACTCTTGACTTTAGTATTACTAAACCCAAATATCCCCGTACCACAAGAGGACATTTGAACAATACTCCAAGAAGCCACAACTCATTAAAGACGTCAAACACGTTTGGTTGGCGGGTCAAAACACCCTTGGTTGGCGGATCACTAGGTGGGTGTTCAACAAACCAATGTGCTTGGTTAGTCAAGGTGTTTAACTAGTCTCGTGTCCAATCACTTAGCGGTAACTGTTGAGGTCAATCTTTCACTCCATATTTTATACTCTTCATCCACACTTCATGCAACACTTAAAATATATATATATATATATATATATATCAATGTCCTCCCCATGATAAACCGACTCTCACTCACTATTAAAATCCTGACCTTTGTCTCAACTCAGTTTTTCCTCAAGAAGTTGTCACAGCAAACAAAAAACTCAATCATTTCTCTACAAAAAAAATGCTTTCTCCTACAATCATACAAGAGCAGCTAAACGCATTTCACTCCATTGACAGGAAGTGTTCTCTCGCATGGTTATCAATCTTATGTGCGACCCGACTGAGTCTTTGTTCATTGTAGCTGCTTGGCTATGGTTGGAACAAATGGGATACCCAAACATCATCAATCTAATGCAATCCCTTTCTAACACCGCCCTCGATGTCCTTGGTACATAAATTAATAAGTAAAATTTTTGTCGTTACTACAAAAAGCTCTGGTCTTAACGCCTTTATTACTGTTGTGCGGCCTTTCCTCGGGTTTGTGGAGTCATGTTTACCATTTTCGAGGAATCGCTCATGAAGACAAAGTAATAACTATTTCATATTATTGTCAATTGCATTTGCGAGAAGTCAAACCTAAGTATATTGGTTCGAATGCAATTCTTTTAGCCATTGAAACGTAGCGATTTGTCCTTTAACTCCTCAAGTGGACATGTAAAATAGAACGCCCACTAGATTCCTCGTACTATTATTAAACTACACTCACTCAATCAATTGACATACCGTCAAATCTGGCATGTAATTTAGCGTATTCCTGCTAGGGTGTAATCACTTCATTCGCTAAGAGATCAGATTCATTCACTTGCATTCCTACTGGTACTACAAAAAGTTCTAATCTTATAGTCCTTATTGTTGTTACACAGTATTTTCCCGTGTTTCCCGTTTATCCACAACTGAGGAATTACTCATAAAAACAAAGTAATAACTAATTCTTGTCGCCTCTACAAAAAAACTCATGTCTTAGCGGTCTTATTAATGTTGTGCAACTTTTCCTCGAGTTCGTGGAGTAGAGTTTACCGTTTACGAGGAACCGCCCATGAAGACAAAGTAATAACTATTATATATTATTAATATCTCAAAATGAGATTTACCTAGTTTTGGTTGTGTTAATTTCTTGAATGGTTAATTTTTTTTAGTTCCTTCCATGTATAATTATGATTAGTAAATTTTTGGTGATATATGATGAGCATTTCAACAATGGTTAATCTTTCCTCCCTTTGATGGATGCATGGATGGATTTGTTGTCTCTCATTTTTCATCATATCACCAGTCATTTTCAGTTTTACTATGACATGAACAATTGGTGTACGTCACAGTAGGTGCATGAATTTCTCTTTTGGTTCTGATATTGGTGTCGTTCTAGCAGTAATTATCATCAAGCCCGGCAGCGGCGGATCCAGGATGAATCATGGCACTGGGCCGTATATGAAAATAAATTTTGATAATTAAGATGAAAATATAATATAACTCTAGATTTTATTAAATTATCAACTGTACACGATGGTCTTTTACTCAAGCAAACTAATCAATAATAGAGTCTTCATCTATATCATTAACATACTCTCTCTCAAAGAAAATAGTCAAACAATCATAAAAGAAATTCATCGGACATTTTGTTGCGTAAATCGATCTTCACATATTTCATTGTTGAAAAGTTATTTTAGTGATAGAAGTTGAAACGGACAAAGTCACCACTAGATGAATCAACATGGTTATACATTCTATAATGTGTGTCCTTCCCTGTTTCCGCCAGCTTTTGTAGTAGTTTTGCTAGATAAGGAACCTCATATTCAACGCAATGAAACTTAACTCATAATTTCAATTATAAACAACACATATACAATAAACTTCATTCAGTAATAACCATACACATGTTGATATTAATTTTAGTTCATAAAATTCAACTTAAAAAAATAATCTAAATTCTAACATAGTTAATTACTAAATTTTATTTCGTGATACACAATGAAAGAGAAACGGTCAATGTATTATTGGAGACAAAACAAGTGGTGAATGATGATGCCAAGAACCGAAGTCGACGACAACAAACTAAAATAAAGTTGTCGACTTGAACAATAGTGGCAGATCAGGAGCATTTTATATTTATTTTTCAGGAGATAGTATAGGGAAACATAATTGTTGTGCGCTGTGATTTAAGAAAGAAACAAGGATTTCTTTCAATATTTCTTAACAAGTTTGATAATTACTTATAATATTATTATTAAATAACTAATACTAATAATGGACTTTGGCTAAACTCTAAAGTCTAAATGAAATATAAACACTAATCATGATAACAATAATATATGGGCTGAATATGTGAAACATTAATACAATTAAGATATCAATATTAAAATGTGTTTTTTAGTTTGTGTTTTGGATAGATGGTAAGTTGGTGAGTTTAATTATTGTATTACAAACTTACAATTTTAAGTTACAAATAGATTTTAAAAATGCACTAAGCCGAATTTAGATTAGCGCTAGGCCGAACACTTAGAATCTAAAAATATATAATTACTTTGGTTGCTTTGGATTAGAAATCGGGTTGGGCTGGGACCAGGGGAGGAGGCCCTTGAATCTGCCACTGAAGCCAGGGTGTGGCCTTAGTCATATATGAGTTTCTCACTACGAAAATTTATAAAGTTAACTATAATCCTTTTCAGTTTTTTTTTAGGGTAAAGCTTCATCAACTAGTGCGAGAGGTTTGAGCATATTACATTCAAATCTTCCTCTAGCCACACAGGAGAGGTATTTCCTCAATTAGGTGATACAAAAGAACGAGAGCGCCTGGCCAAAGCATGAGCAACTCCATTCCTATCTCTCCGCACAAAACACACACTGTACGAGGGGAGCATAAGGCTTCGGCATAGCTGGATCGTTACCCCCAACTCAGTAACATTCGACTCTTCCCCATTCACCGCCTTTGCTACCACTTGTGAATCTGTTTCAATTAGCACATTTGTTAGGTTCAGCCTTTTAACCCACTTCAAAGCCTCTTTTACTGCCAGTGCTTCGCATTCCGTCGCCGATGGACAGCCCGGTTCTGTCGTCATCCTATATTCCACAACCTCACCCAATTGATTGCGTATAATCATACTGGTACCTCTAGTTCTTATTTCCTCAAATCTCGCGCAGTCCACGTTGAACTTGAGAAAGTTTGCCGGAGGAGGATGCCATTTCATGCATGACTGTTGCTGCATCGGTCTAGGGTTCAACTGCAGCTCTCTACCTCGTTGCCACTCCTTCAGGTTCTCCAGAGCCAAACGTGTGACCACGAAGGACGGCTTTCTTTCATCCCTCCAAACACGAGCATTTCTTTCACGCCAAATACTCCAAAGTATCGCCAAGATCATTTTAGTCTAGGCTGCTGAACCCCTTATAAGCACCTCGCTTAACCACTCTTTGAACTCGCTTCGATTATTCATCCAATTTGTAACCATCTGACTAAGATCTGCCTTCTCCCAACACCCCTATGCATACCTACATTCCAAGAACAGATGCCACACAGACTCATTATCATAATCACATAGGCCGCATCCCCCCGGAACCTTGATATGTTTGCGGTTCGCGTTTCCCGTGTCGGGACAATGTCCCTTGCTAACCTCCACGCCGTGATTTTAATCTTTGGCAGAGCATGTACGTTCCAAAGAGCATCCCAAGGGCCAACAACCCGATATGATGTCATTTGACTTTGACGGTCTGACCAGATTCTGTAAGCCGATCGGACTGTCAAGTTCCCTGTTTTACTGAATTACTAAATCGGTCGATTCGGCCCCTCATCATCATTTAGTGGTATTTTCAGAATACTCGTCGCGTCTCGCGGGTTGAAAAGCTCTTCAATTAGTTCCATATCTCACTGTTTAGTACCTGGAATCCATAGCTCATTTACTTTAATATTGGCCAGCTCCATGTTTGGTGGCGTTGTGATCATGCAGGCATCCTCTTCGTTCAACCAAGGATCACTCCAAACCTGTATATTATCACCCTTTCCAATGCTCCAGCGTATCCCATTCCTTACAGTCTCTTGAGCTTTCCAAATGCTGTGTCATATAACACTCGGATTATCACCCTTCACCGTCGAAAGGAAGTCACCTTTGGGGTAATACTTTGCCTTTAAAGATCCTCGAGACAAGTGCTTCCTGGTTTGTAAGTAAGTTTCATCCTTGCTTGGCTAACAATGCCATGTTGAAACCCACAAATCTTTGAAACCCATCTCGTCGTGCTCTTTCCTGACGCAAAGCTTCTCCCACTTCATCCAGTTCATACCTCTCCTACCACTTCTCTTCATACCCCACCAATACGAGTTAATCATTCGTTCCAGATCTTTGATCAGAGTAGCTGGTAGCAGAAACACATTCATGCAGTATATTGGTAATGCTTGAGCCACCGCATTGACCAGTACTTCCTGACCACCTTTCGAGGTGCGCCGACCGAACCAAGTTTTTATCCGCTGCCAAAGCCTCTCCCGGAGAAAGGAAAACGTGTTCTTTTTGTTTGCACCCACTATAGCCGGTAAACCGAGGTAGTTGCCGGTATCCATATCATGCCACACCCCTAAAATTTCACGAAATCCTTCTTGCAGCATCGCATCGGTGCTCTTCATTACCAACAACCTCGATTTATCAAAATTGATAAGTTGGTCAGAAGCATTGGCGTAACTATAAAAAATTTCTTTTAACTTTCTGACCTCCGGAATTGTGGCGCGACAAAAGAAGAGGCTATCATCAACGAACAAGAGGTGTGATATGCAAGGTGCTCCGTGACAGATCCTTATCCCACGCAAGCTGCCTTTCTCAATTCCTTGTCGAACCAGCACGGATAGCCCTTCCGCACAAAGGATGAACACCCTTGTCTGAGACCACGACCCGGTTTAAATATGTCCGTAAGGGTAGGGCTGGCTAATGGGACGGGCTCGGGTACCCATACCCATTAAGGAACGGGTAGTGGGTACCCATTAGCCTCGAAACTTAGTCCGAACCCGTTCGGGTAGTGGGTACCCATTAATGATAATGGGATCGGGCCGGGGTACCCACTAAACCCACTATAAAAAAATATAATTAAAAATTACTTTGATTAATTACTTGATTTTAATTACTTAATGAATTTCATTATTAAATAAATTAAACACCTTCCAAGTTCCAACTAATTTCACTAACCAAACTGCACACCAGCCACTTTGTTTGAAAAGTAATAAGAAGAAAAACATTCAAATTTTCTCTTTCACTTGTAATTACAAACAGATCACTACTTCCACCAAATAAATAATATAAATTCCATATCGGATGAGGAACAACACAATACCATACACCAAACAAAAGTAAATGATGAATGCAGAGAAGAAAGAAGGTAACCAAAGATGCTTCTGTTCTGGGCATGTAAATGAATTGTTCTTACAACAGTGGACCCAAATGTGGTGTAACGGTTACAATGTGACATGTGAGCAAAAACTTAATGGATTTAGTATTTTAGTTTATTAGTTAGGGATTTTATTTTTAATAATAATAATAAATTTAATAGTTCGGGCCAAACGGGCTTAATGGGTACCCACAGGTATTACCCATTCGGGTTGTGGGTACCCATATGTCTCAAAAGCCATCTCGTAGCCCGAACCCATTCGGGTAATGGGTACCCACTACCCAATAAGAAACGGGCTGGGCTCGTGGATACCCACTACCCGGGGGGCCAACTTCCAGCCCTACGTAAGGGTTCCATTAACATTGACTGCGTACTCCACCAATTTTACACATGTCATCATAAACTTGACCCACCAAGCCTGAAACCCCATTTTTACCAAGACACTATCCAGGTATCTCCACTCCACCCTATCGTAAGCCTTGGATATGTCAACTTTGAGTGCCATATCTCCCACTTTAGCATTGGGGCACCGTTTCATACTGTGAAGTACCTCAAATACAATCATCACATTATCAATAATCGATCTAACCTTGATGAAAGCTGATTGCTCCATCTCAACCAACTCGGTATTACACTCCTGATCCTGTTCGCCAACACTTTTGCCACCACACGATACAAGACGTTACACAATGAGATAGGACGAAGGTCTTTCATAGTACATGGGGTGTCAATCTTTGGTAATAGGATAATTGTAGTGGCATTTATCTCTGGCGGTAACTCTCCCGCCTCCAGCCAACCTATACACGCTCGTGTAACCTCCTCACCGATAATTAGCCAGTAATGTTGGTAGAATCCCGGGTTTAGTACATCAGGGCCTGACGCCTTATTTTTCCCCTGCTGAAAATCGCCATTTTGATTTCCTCCGCCTTAAAGTCGTCAAACAGCCTGACATTATCCTTGTCGGACATCCTTCTGCTTATGGCGTCGATAACTGGATCCACAATATAGCTTTCTGGTTCAAAATGAGATACAAAATAATTGTTAGCAAGAACTCTCAGCTCCTTATCTCCTTCCTCCTCACGTCCATCTCGTCTCTTAGGGCTTTCAGCTCCTTCCATTTCCTTCTCGTCGTGGTATAGCGTGAAAGAACTGGGTGTTCCGATCACCATCTCATAACCAAAAATTTTTCGCACGCTGCTTCCAGTATCGTTCCTCCATCTCCAAAACATCTGTCACCTCCTTTCGGCATGCCTCGTAACTCTCAGCTGCTTCCCTCGTATTATTTTGTCGGAGGGTTTCGAGTCTCCTTTTCCCATCTCTTATCTTCTGTTTGAATCTGCCATTATAACATTGGCCCCATGCATGCATTTTCACGTGCCAAGCAAGTGAGTTTTTCCAGTAAGCTCATTGAACCCAGCCGTCTCCACACATTCTCAACAAACCCTTGAAAATCCGGCTCAATAATCCATGCATTCTCGAACCTAAAAGGGCGATTTAAGCTGGTCGACCTTTCACCATTCATGTTCAGAAGTATCGGGTTATGATCTGATACCGCCACTATGAGATTCGTTAGAATAGTTCATTGGTTTATCTCTCTCCACTTGTATGTCACCATCGCTCTATCAAGTCTTTCCTCGACCGCATCAGGTGTCCTCTGCCACGAGACCACGTGAAACGGTAGCCTTCTAACTCAATGTCCTTAAGGACACATTCAATGACCGCCTCCCGGAACCCTCGCAACAGCCAATTTGGATGCTCGTGCCTCCCCGCTTCTCGTCGTTGCTTAGCAGGTCATTGAAATCACCCATACATAGCCATGCTTCATCCGAGATCCCCCACCATATTACGCAGCATCGTCCAAGAGTCACGCCTCCTCGGCGTTTCAGGGTGACCATAATAGGCTGTGATTCTCGAAGTCACCTCCTTCTCGTCTGTTACAGCTAGGTTTATAAAGTTCCTCGAGTACGAAATTAACCTTGCTTTTATTTCATTTCTCCAAAGTACACAAATTCCCCCACTCCGACCCACCATCGCCACCATATAAAATAATTCAAATTTCAACTAACACCTCACCTCCTCCATTCTACTTCTACTAGCTAGTGTTTCAAAAAGTAAAATAGCATCCGGTCTGTGATCTCGCACTAGGTCACACAAAACAAGAACCGCTCGAGGTTGACCAAGCCCCCGACAGTTCCAGCTAAGGACTAACATTTGTCTTGGCAAAACCTACCTTGTAGGTTTTCCTTTACCAGGTTTTGTCGGTGTGCCTAAATACCTTTGAGTTGCTTGCTTGGGCTTGCACTACAAAAATCCGGCGCCTTAGCATCGGTCAGAAATGGAGTTTAGCGTTGGTTCCTGACCGACGCTAAGGCTTTTGGCGTCGCTCAGCAAAGCGACGCGAATTCCACCGACGCTAAATTTTAGCGTCGGTCGTTTAAAGGCCGACGCTAAATCCTGTTTACAAGCGACACTAAACTCTTGGTTGGACTAGTCTGGTCGGAAACCAAACCAGTTTTAGCGTCGGTCTGAAAGTGACGCCAAAGTAAATAACCGACGCTAAAATGGTCAACCATTGACCACCACGTGTTGACTCCCGCCTATTTAGCGCCGGTTATTAACCGACGCAATATTACAAGTGACCACGCTATTTACGGGTCCGTTTGGCGTCGTTTGGACCGACGCTAAATATGTCTGACCGACGCTAAATATGTTCCACATGCCAAAAATTTTTGGGTATTTCAGCTCCTTATCTCATACTCTTCTAGTGCCAACCTGCAAACCGCAATTTCATTCATGGTTTCAATACTAATTATACCACACAGTGCTAACCGACGACATAGATAACTAATATGCATAACATACTATATAATTCTAATAATATTACTAACTACATATGTCTACGTGTAATATATCAGCATACATATTCACTCTCCCTCTCATCACTCATCCTCCTCATCATCATCATCCTCCTCACCCTCACCCTCAGTCTCCTCCTCCTACGCTAAATTCCCGTCCATTTAGCGTCGGTCAAAAGATCGGTTTGCGCCCTTGGGTTGACCCGGTTTCAATTTTAGCGTCGCTTTTTGGGCAAAGTTTAGCGTCGGTCGACTAATGACCGACGCTAAACCCTTGGTCAAACGCGATTCAAGGGTTTAGTGTCGGTCATTAGTCGACCGACGCTAAAGTCCTTCTCAACAAGCGACGCGAAACTGCTCTTTTTTTGTAGTGTTGTCATCTCTACATCCTCTTGTGCTTTATCAACCGCACCCTTCCCCTCCATTGACTCCATGTGCCTCTTATTCTCATCTCCTAGCGTAATACCATCATCCTCCATATTGGTTGGTTCTGTGAAGGTTGGCAGCTCCTTCCCTTCGTCCATAATATTCGCCGCATAATTTCCTTGCAGCGCCACTAGATTTTGAGGCAGACTCGGTTTGGCAATCACCGAGCTTGAGTCTCCTTTGATGTACTCTTCTTCTTCCTTTGCTTCCTCGATCAGCCAATCCTCGCCTCCCAATGTCGAATTTTTCCGGGGAGGAGCTTGGATGGAAGCATCCCACAAGCGGGCTGGTTCAATATCTGGATTCAGAAACCGGATTTCACATAGCCTATCCAGATGACCAATTCTGCCGCATATATAACAGAACGTTGGTAAATGTTCATATTTGAATTTACAGAGAATCAACGGCATACCCGGGTTTCTAACCTTCTTATCCTTCTTCAATGACTTTGTGACATCGATCAGGACCCGTATACGCGTATAGTTTCTAGCAATATTTGCAGCATTCTTTGTATCGTAGGTACAAAGGACCCAACAAAGTTGCCAAGAGCCTTCCCCATAGTTTCTGAGATGAACCCAGGCCCTAGGTCATGGACCTGCACCCAAAACGTTGTTCGATGCAGCGTCACCACAGTGGGATCCTCTCCCTCCTTCAGCTCGTGGAGAACCAGTAGATAGTCATCGAAAGTCCACGGTCCATTATCGAGCACCCATCGCAGATCGATCTTACTGTAAAAACGGAATAGAACCAATCGATTACCAAGATCCTCGATTGAGATTCCTCTACCCAGTTGCCAGATGGTAGCCATCCTGAACGTTCTGACGGCATATAGGGGATACGTCGTTGCCAGATTAATCACCGTCAGAATCTCGAACTCTAAAACCTCGTTGTTTTCCTCATGCAACTGCAGGGCCTGCAAATGCTCTCCATCTTGCCCTGCTAACCGTTGCTGCTCCAGATTAAAGAGATCGTCTGCCCTCGTCGTTAGGAAAAAAATCAGCCGCCACGAAAACCCTAATGCGTAAGGAAACCATAAAAATAGGGAGCGCCTCTCAGTTGGAGAAAATAATTCATAATTTTTTGAGTTGTTTATATGGAAAAAGTATTAATTAACTAATTAACCATTCCTTAAATTGAAAAATACAAAAGCTATCTAGTATTAAAAAAAATAAAGTTTTGGAAGGAAAATCGGCTAGAAGGAGGCCTGGAAGTCATTGTACTATTTAAAGATAACAAACAAGTCCCTTTACTTAGAACATATAACAAACAAGCTCTTCCGTTACAAATGTGACAAACAACGTTATTGAATTGTTGACAAAGTTGACACGTCACTGGCCCGTAGGTTGTTAGAGTTTACACGTCAGCCGATTGGAATGTTTGCAACCCTAAACGACGTCGTTTTTTACTATTTGGATTATCTGTTCCTAATAACCCTGAGTCAAAACTGAGCCGTTTATGGTTGATGGCATTCCAATCGGCTGACGTGTAAACTCTAACAACCTACGGGCCAGTGACGTGTCAATTGTGTCAGCAATTCAGTGACGTCGTTTGTCACATTTGTAATGGAAGAGCTTGTTTGTTATAAGTTCTAAGTAGAGGGGCCTGTTTGGTGCAATTAATAATAAATGGGCCTATTTGTTATCTTTCAATAGTACAGGAGTCTCCTGAACTATTATCCCTATTATTATCGAGTGACGTGATGTGATAGATTCACCCAGTTTTATAGATTGTGGGCGCCATGTCACTCTCCTAGCTACTGACTCTGAAATATGCATGTTTCAACTATAATCTGTTAAATAATAAATATATTATATTATTACGACATCGATATCGTAGCAAACATCACAAATATATGCTTACATTGATCAATATGATAACAAATTTAGTTTGTCCCTTTTCGAGAAAAAAAAGTCTAAAACAATGTAATTTCAACGGTTGTGAACTGATTAATTTGACTGGTTAAACTTTATATAACACTTGAATTTAATATTATAAAAACTTTAATATATACAAATAAAAAAAACACCGCTCCGAATTAGGAAGTGCGGTTGGATTAATGGTTCGAAACTCGGTGATGGACTTTTCTTCAAGACATGTATTTCCTCCTTGAAAAAATTAATTCTTTCATCTAGAATTGTTGTCTGCCAGAGATGCTTGTGTACTTTGTCGATCAATAAGGTGGGCTGACTGGACATTGAAGGTAATGTAACCGAAGTGCAACTATCAATCTCAAAATTAAAATGACCGATTTCTAGCAGCGAAAGGGGCGCTCTAGTGACAGGCGTTTTGAATCTATTGAATGCTCCCAGATCAGACTTTTGATTGTGCCTCGTCAATTTAACACAACAGCCCACTGTGTACATAGCTTGCTATGCGTTTTGTTGTCTCCCAAGCTGAAAAGTGATAAACCTTTTAACTTAAATGGACACTTAATTTTTATTTGTATATGATTTTCACATTTTCCATATACGATAAATAAACAACGGGGATTCGTATTATAAATTTCTTAAGGTAATTGTCACAACTCACACATATATATTGATATCGAGCCTTGAGAAACACAACTACTGGGTGCTTGCAGAGTAATTAAAACAACTCTCAATCTGTCTCTCCTCCACCAATCCATTGATAAGAAATTAAGATGTTCGGCGGCGGAGGCCGCAAGAGCAGCACCACCGCCACTACTAGCTGCCGTACTAATCCAGAAGAAATAGACCACCATCTTCCAATCCTAACCCACAACCTCCAAATTCACGACGACGAAGACGACAACTACTTCCGCAGCCGCCTTCTTTCCCGAGACGACAACAACCACTCCTCCTTCCGCGTCTACTACGGCGAGTCCTCCGTCGCCGTTCCCTTCACATGGGAATCCGAGCCAGGAACTCCCAAACATTCATCCTTCTACTCGGACCCACTCCCTCCACCTCTGACCCCACCTCCTTCCTACTTCTCCACCACCCCACACGTCAACGTCCGAAACAAGAACTTCTCCTCATCTTTCTCTTCCACCGCCACCAGACGCCTCCCTCCGCCACGTCAGCTCGTCACCAACAAGCACTACTCCTCCGCTTCCAACCGCCACTTCCTCCGCTCCTTGCTTAGCTTTCTCAAGAAACGTAACCGCACCTCCTCCTCCTCCTCCTCACCGCCGTCCGCATCCGCCACGTTACTGGATGAGTCGGCCACCGATGAGTCAAGCGATCAGCTCTCGCCTAGTGGTCCGGTGATGGAGTCGCTGTTGGACTTGAAGGTGGCTGCTTCTGACGGCGGGGATCATTCTTCTTCTGCTTCTATAGCATCACCCACTTCCACGCTTTGCTTTGGAGGCAGTAGCAGGCGTCGCCGCCGGTTGGGTTGGATGTAATTATTTCTATTTTAAATTATTTTATTATGAGTACTCCAATTTTACTGCGTTGTTTGTTGTTTTTTGTTTGTTGTTTGTTGGCGGGTCATGGATCATTCCAACCTCCAGGTAACTGCTACATAAATTAATTAAGATTGTTGTTTTCAATAAAATTCAAAAAACACTGTCTAATTTTAATTTACTCGTTTTATATATTGTTGTGTTTGTTTCTTTTAATTTAATGCCTGGATAGAGTTGTTGTTGGCCTACACACACACTAATTATATGTAATCTGTTTGATTAATAATTATTAATGAGTGAGGCCACATTATATCAAGTGTCTCTCTCAACTCTCAAGTCTCAACAATTGTGGACGTTTATACGTTACTTATAATAAATAATATTACATATACATATCATGTGTAGATGAAATCTGAAATCATCAAGCAAAAATGCAAAATGATACCATATGATATACATATGTGCCTAATGTATGTATGTTTTAAATTATGTACGTACGTACGTACTTGTTTTTAGATGGATTGAAGTTGTCACATATGATTGAGGGTACATCGTAACTCTTAATTTAGTAAAAATAAGGACCGTTCCATGCATGTTTTGGATCCGAATAACATCAAACTGATGAAGAAGCAATGCATGTGTATTACTATATACTATACAAAGTATACGGTGGGTGTAGACTGTAGAGTTTAGAAATACTATATATGTGGAGAAATATGAATGTTTGGTACTGGATGGGCAAACAAGGCAGAGGCATGTGGTTATAACATGAATATGCATGCATGATTTATAGACAACTACTCCATTTCTCTGGTAGCTACGCAATTACTCGGTTTGCTCAATTTTATTTTAATTTTCCGCATGGATACCTAACAATTTGTTGTAATATCAGCGGACCCGTGATCCGAGATATACACTGATATTGTATCCATGGCTACTTCACTTGTATATTGTTTTCTTATATACTAGCTTTTTTGCCCGCCCGATGGCGGGCTTTAGCAAATCAACATTTTTATTTTCTCTCCTATTCATAATCTATAACACTTTGATTTCAATGTTTTTTACTTTGTTAAATTCACATAATATAGAAACACCAAAATGTTAACTCTAAAGTAATACCCAATGTACACCTTGTTCATTACTTCCTAGTTATCAGGAGTTTCATTAGAATTTTTTTTTTTCGAAAGGATTAGGATTTCTAACTAAACAAAAATAAATTAAATATATTACCCATTACAATTAACACTAAGAATTGAGAGAGTGTGTTAAAAATTAAAACAGTTAACATTGAGAATTGAAAGAGAGTGTATTAGGGCAGCAGTTTGTGCTAGTGCTTCTGCCCTCCCACCCTTAAAGAGAGTGTATTAGAAGTTAAAATCACGGCTGACTACCTCACATCTATTGGTCATGACTACCTTTTTGGGAGTCACACGGTTTCGAGTTTGGATTGTAATCTTGGTTATTGCCTTCCATAGGAATGTGTGGGCATTACTGAACCCTGGTTGATTTTTATTGATAATTAAGGCGCTTAGCACCACTTTCGTAAAAAAAACATAAATTAAAATCAAATCAACTAAGAATATAATTTTTTTTAATTATGGTTTCTATTGGATTGTTATTTAGTAAATAGAAAGAGACAGATAATTAGTGAAATAGATGAGCACTAAAGTTGTAGAATAAAATTGGGATAATAGCATTTTGGCTTCCTCTAATTTGTCAACTTAACAAATAGCCCCCTATACTATAAATCGCTCATTTTACCCCTTCCTACTTCGACTACTTTGCCGTTTTGATCCTTCCGTTTCAACTTTTAAAAATAATTTTCTTTTTAAGTATGTAAAAGTTAGTTTCTAAATTAATTAATTGAATAATGTTGATTTGGAGAATCCCTAAATTTAAGGGGAGAAAGGATAAAAGGGGTGTGTTCTATATTTGCTTAATAATAGAAGGTTTTTTTTTCCTGCCCTTTGGCAGATTTCATTTATGCAATATATAATTCTGAATTTCATTTAGAGAGAGAAAAATAGATAAAAATTTAAGGGGAAAACAACCTTCTTAGCCACTATAATTCTAGTGTTCTATTTTTGTTAAATTTGCATAAATGCTCAACACCCATCTATTTATTTAAATTAAGTTTGTTGTCTATATTATTATATGTATTTTCTTACTCTATTACTGCTAGTGAGTTACTGGTAGAAACTTTACACATGAGTCCATGAAAAATATGTCCATTCGTGATGGAGAAATGAATAAACTCATAGCAAGAAAATCATAAATATTAAAAGTGTACAATAACTTTTGTTATCAATATGACGATATTCATGGAAATAAAAAAATGAGATGAGAAAAGAATAACAATATTTCTGAAAAAAATAGAGAGTATCAAAAGATAATAAGATGTCCTTTCCATGCCAGCCGATACCCAGTTAGAGCGAGAAATAGGGGTGGGAATCAGTTAATTAGGTCATTAACCTATAAAAATTGGTTTACCTATACCTCCAAGAATCTTTGAACGATGACCAAACGAAATAACATTGGTAAAAAAAACAACCAAAATTCGGCCAACCAAAACTAACCAGTTTAACAGAAATTGACCGATTTAACATACTTTTAACCTTAACATTCCTTGTAAATTAAATAATATCATATATTATACACCATGTAAAGAAGCACTTACATTAGAACTCATTATTCCATTATTGTTTTAGTCAAAGTCGGTCAAGGTCGGTTAACCGCATTTTAACCATTGATCGACTTGCTAAAAATGGTTAACTACTTCTTGACCGACCAACCAATCAATTAACCAATAGTTAACCAATTTTGGCCAGTTAATCGATTTTAACCATTAATCTTAACCGAGTTCTCACCCCTAGCGGGTAAATGTTCACGGGTATGGAAAACCCGGTACCCAGTTAGAGCGGGTAACAGGTGGGGACCGGTTTGAAGCTATCTGCCCCATACCCAACCTAATGGATACCCGGTATGAAACGACGTTGTATTAGCCTCGATATATCATAGATGTTTAACGGACCTCGCCCAATTTCTCTTTCAGTCATTCAATTCTTCACTTCAACTCATCGATCGAGGATCTGTCGTTCCCTCACAAAACTCTAATAAAGAAACACTTTCTTTTTCACTTCAGATTTTATCTTTCTAATTTCTAATGGAAATGAGAAATATTTTCCTATTTATTAGGAGTTCTATTAGAGTTTGTAGCTTAATGAAATAAATTAAATATAATACCTACTACGGTTAACATTAAGAACGAAATGAGTCTATATCAGAAATTAAAACTAAATAAAGTGAGAAGATATATTTTTAATTATGATTTTTATTGGCCTGTTATTTAGTAGATAGAAAGAGACCTGTTAATTCGAGAAATAGATGAGCAAGAAAGTTGGAGAATAAAATTCTAGTCACACTTAAAAAAAATTTAATTATCTTGACTGCATATTAATTTCATTTTATGTACATAAAAAGAAAATTGGAGAAACATTTTTTTAGCTAGAGAATAACAAATTAATTACGATAATTTTCCCGTGACTTTCTTGAATCAATTTTACCCGATTTTTGCTTAGGTACTTATGACTAAATTGAAATGGACATGAAGTAGGTAATGATATTTATTATTCTACCTTTCCGATGTTCGAACATACCTTGTTTTGGACTCTCATTCAACTAAATTAAAATTTAAGATCAGTTGGTTGAATAATAATTTAAAAAAATTAGAGAATTATTGTAATCAAACTAACTAAAGCCGATCTTTATTTGATAAGATAAAATTCGGTTGTAAAGCATGATGGTTGTTGAAGATAACTGTAAAAATTAATCCTCTTTATTTTTATTGTTTGAATAATTTATATCTAAGCTTGTTAGAATGTTCGTTAAATAAAGTCAAATTAAGTTTATGAAAATAATTCAATTTTTATAAGTAAAAAAATTAGAAACAATATGATAAGAAAAAAAATTATGAACTCAATAAATATTTGTCATATGTTTATTGAAATTTTAATAAAATAGGATAAATAAAAACTAATCCAATATATGTTTACAATAGGATTATTATTTATTAACTTTTAAATTAAATTCTTAAAAAAGGTTTAGATTAAATGAATAAAGTGTAACTTAAACCCCACTAACGTGGGTAGAGTGAATAAAAAAAGGAGGTGGTTGAAATAGATGTTTTTCAGTTACTATTTATTATTTTAAATTTATTCACATAACAATTAATCAAATAGAAAATTGTGAATGGTTGGCTAGCTACATTTAAGGAGAGAAGGAATAAAAGGGGGCTTGATTATATTTGCATAATAATAATAATAGATGAAAGAGTGTTATGCTTTGTCCGTTGTTACATTTTGGTA
Source organism: Linum lewisii (assembly GCA_034768395.1). NCBI lineage: Eukaryota > Viridiplantae > Streptophyta > Magnoliopsida > Malpighiales > Linaceae > Linum > Linum lewisii. The sequence continues at coordinate 13,900,392 of CM068302.1, forward strand.
CCGAAATATCTTAAAAGATAGTCACGTCCTAAATAGGAAATACTCGTTTGCGATAACTTATTTTTCAAATGTGGAAAGGTGGTCCTTGATCATTTTAACAACACCAACATCTTGTAGCCTAGTCTGGCCTAGCCCGCATTGATCGAGTTTCAGATAGCCCGAATCACATTTCATCAAACTCGGACCCGACCCAAGTAGTGATTAGGTTAAACCGGAACCTGGTCAACACGGGTCCGAGTCGGGTTGAGCCGGGCTACCCAGTTGAAAACCAAAAAGTCACTGCGTCAAATGAACCCTACAATGTCGAATGTTCTAGAAACCAAGCAAGAAAGAACTAGCTTAGCTTTAAGACAATGAAAACAAAAAAGTGAGGAGTGAGTTATATAAAATTAGAATCAAAGAATAAATGAAAAGAATAGACAATCTTCTTTTCTTCTCCTAAAAAAAGCCAACCACTTTCTCGCAGTTCAACTTGAATTCCAACTTCAAGGAAAAGTCGACGGATTCTGTTAACATACATGTGCAACCATAGCTATGGTGAAAGAGAGGCGTACGGACCTGCAACAGAGAAGGAAATATCCCAGAAAGCTCCAAACGTAGAGAGAAAAGGGTTGAATACAGTTAATGCGTTGCTGGAAATTATCAGTACAGAGCATGTGATAGGCCATAGCAAATTAGTTAGGATAGTTTGTCCTTTTTGTTTATTCTTTCTGTATATATTCATGTACAACTCCTACGTTTTGAGGTAATGAATCAATAGCATATTCCAAAGCTTATCCTCCGTGTTATCTCTTTCTCATGGTATCAGAGCCTTGAGCTCAATCCCTTAGGGTTTCCACCATGACAGACAATTCTAGTGGAAATAACTAGGACTTAAGTATCACTCAAACAAACAGAGAAATCTCAGGCCCTTACTACATCAATCCCAACAAAAATATATCTCAAGGACTCATCATTGTCAAGATGGATGGTCTATGTGAATCGCACTCAAGACGAAGAAGAAGTTGACGTTCATCAATGGCGAGCTTCTCATGCCAAACCTACTGATCTAAATTTTGAAGCCTAGGACCAGAGCAACACGACTGTGGTCACCTAGATCATCAATTCATTGAGCCGAGAGATATCGGTTGCCATCGATAATGACAACGCTCTAGAAATATAGAAGGAACTTCAGGAAAAGTATGGAGAAGCAGATTCAGTGCGAATAGCTCAACGGAGAGCTGAAAGCCGAGAGATATCGCTGTGCGAAATGCTGTCAAGGTAATTCCACGGTTACTGAATACTATAATCGTCTCAAGAATCTCTAGTCAGAATACATTTTGTTTCGATCCATACCTTCATGTGAGTGCGGTGGAGGAGCTCACACTGAAACATGTAATACCTACTATGCTGTTAAGAATCATCAGGAAAATGACCATGTGATAGATTTCATTATTGGACTTAATGATGAGCATGGCAACACCAAGAGTCAATTGCTTTTTATGGATTTGCCTCCTTCCTTAAAGACTGCTTCAAAGTTCTTATGAAGCTTGAGAGGCAGCTTAAAGGGATCACTAAAGAAACCAAAGGGGTGGAATCCATTGCTCTCGCTGTTGGTAATTAACTCAAGAGAATGGTCCAAAGACAAAGAGAATAAACCAAATACCATCACTGGAGATACACCTGGAACCACATAATTATTTTGCAGGTACTGTAAGCAGACCAATTAACCACAACATTGAGGACTGCTACAGGCTAAAGAACAAGAGAAGGTGGTGACGCTATATTAACCGTGATTATCACCCCCGATTAAGCGACATTTTGTTGTCTGTAGCACGTTTTAGGAATAGTTTAGTGGATTTCAGTTCATTCACTCTATTTCTTATCGATTTGGTTACATTGGCCCGTTTCAAGTCTATTTGACGTGTTTTCTAGTGTCTATTTGAGTACACAGGTTTTTACCGTCGAATAAGTACCTGCAGGACATGTTCGGAATGTAATGGAGTATCAAGAAAAGTCCAAAAATATCGGAGAGTCAAAGAAAGAAGAAGAAATCAAGAACCAGTCAATTTGAAGAGGTCTCGGTGAGAACTTCAAGGTTCTCGCCGAGAAGGTTGTGAAGAAACCCATGAAATCCTCGACAAAATTTATGCACTATTTATGAAGAGGTTCTCGCCGAGAACCTCAAGGTTTTCGGCGAGAACTTGATGCTTTCCAGATCAAAAAATGAAACGGATTTCAACCCTATAAAAGGACTTGTTCGGCTCCTTTTCAAGTGACACTCGATTTTCTAGATAGAGCCACGATTTGGAGAGATTTGAGAGCATATTTTGGAGTATTTGGAGAGATCATAGCCACGATTAATCCATTCGAAAGACGATCGGAGCATCGGAGTTGAAGGTTTTCAAGATCGAAACTGCACAGAATCATCAGAATTAGGTTTTTCAGTTTCCCTCTGTTCTTCCTTTGTTCCATGATGAATTCTTTTGTAGATTTTGAATCTTGTTCATCGGATATGAGTAGCTAAGCTTCTCTAGCTTAGATTAGATGAACCCTAAGTGACACGGGGCTTTAAAGCGGTCACGGATCGGTTGGCAGTTAGACTTTAATTCAAACTTTTCTTATTCATGTTTGATTCATTCTTATAATTCTGTTTCTTCTCTGGCCTAATCACCTAGATTAGATTCCTGTTAGGATAAAAGATAGTGGCGAACGTCCGCCTTGTTCTAGAATGTCGAATTAAACATTTAACCTTTTCAACGGATTCACTTGACCAATAAGGGTCGTTTAGGGTTAATCCATTTCAAGAGTAGCTCATAAAATTAATTTTGGTGCACCAATCAGTTATCGTTGCAGAAGTGAACGCATGGACGGTAATTGATCTTGGTAGCTAGTTCAATAGTAGCAAACGTTCGTGGACTTAGACCTAAGGGTAAGGAGATACAGTGGTGATGACACTCAATTTGATGTCATTATCAGCCTCATTTAAGCGACATTTCCTTGCTTAAGACATGGTTTTTAGGGTAGAATAGCGAATATTCAATCAATTGCCCTATCTCGTGCCATTTGTGTTACCTTGGCTCATTTCGGGTCTATTTGATAGTTTTCTAGTGTTTTTATGTTAGCACAGGTTTTTGCCATCGAATAAGTAGCCAAGGGCGTGTCTAAGGCGTTGGAACTTCGAGGAACCACACCGGAATCGATCAAAGGAGCCAACCAAGTCGAAACAATTCCTGCCCCGGTTTACAAAGGAGTTTTCGCCGAAAATACCTTAGTGTTTTCGGCGAAAATACATGCACAAATCCACTGATGTCAACTGAAGGAAGTTTTCGGCGAAAACCCTAAGTTTTCGACCGAAAAACTATTGGACCGAAAATTACAGGAGAAATCATCCGGCGGACCATCCATTTACACTAGGATTTTCGGTGAAAATACCCTAGTATTTTTGGCGAAAATATCAAGCCAAATCCGGCGGTATTAGGGTTAAGTATAAATACTTAACCAGCGGCCCATATCAAGGGGGATATCATAATTACATCAATTACCACCGAACTTGAGAATTCTCCCAAGTTCCGAAGCAGAGAGTTAGAGTTCGAAGAGCCGGAAAGAGATCGTGATGCCACCCCTTCCATCTCGGAGACTCGGAGCTAGGATTGCAGTTTACCGAAGATCGAAGTCTGCCAAAGTCGTCTTAATTAGGTTTTCCAGATTCTTTTCTGTTCTTCCTCTGGATGATGAACTCTTTCTTTATCTTTGATTCTTTTTTGATAAACATGAGTAGCTAAACTCTTAGAGCTTAGACTAGATGAACCATAATGACCCAGGGCTTTAAAGCGGTCACGGATCGGCGGTGATTAGATTCAAAGTTCAATCAGTTTCTCTTTCATGTTTGATTTGTTCTTCATTATTCATGTTTCTTGTCTGGATTGATCACCTAGATTAGATTCTTGTTAAGCTAAGGATAGAAGCGAACACTCGCCTTACTTTAAAACATCAAATTGAACAATTAACCTTATAATTGGAGCGTGCCTTTCGTAGGAACCGGTTAGGGTTAATCCACTGCAAGAGTAACTCATAAATCACTAGTAATCGCACCAGTTAAGTTAAGTCATTGCGAGAAGTGACCGTACCCGGGCGACTAATTAATCTTGGTAGCTAGAACGGATAGAGCGAATGTTCGCCGGTCTTAAACCTAAGGGTAAGGAGTTATGGTGGTGTCTTAGAATTGATTGAATGAGAATCAAATCCGCTGATCTGTTGATTGCCAATGCTCTGGGGAACGAAGGGGGATTCAAAGTCTAAGTTCGTCTGTCATCTCTGTTTTCAAACCCTAATTTCCAATCTATCTTTAGTTTAAATTTTTAATTTCTCTGCATTTGTTAGAATTAGAAGTCGTGGAACTCACACCACGCACGAAGTGTGTAACCTGAGTAATTTGCCAGCTTATTTGAGTAGTCAATCATTAGAAGGCCCGTGGAATACGATCTAGTCTAACTTGGTAGGTTAGTTATTTGATACCGCTAAAACTGCAGCATCAAATTGGCGCCGTTGCCGGGGACTCTTCTAATTGTTTGAAAGAAGAGTTGGCAAATTATTCTTCTACCTTCCATCTTTCACTTTTCCATCCACTTCAATTTTACACTGGTTTTTGTTGTTTTTGTTATTTGTAGGTTGCTTACAGGTGTATGCATCGCCGCCCTTGGACTCGCTCTCAAATCGACAAGGCTAAGAGTATAGAGAAACCAGGCAGTTCTGCTCCACCTCGACAATCACAGATTCCAAGGAGAGGCAGAACCAATCCACCTCCATCCATCACTCTAATTAATATCGAGGATCTGAAGGAGAGTTCCTCATCTTCATCTTCATCCGCTTCATACACCGAGACACTCTCACCGCCTCCATCTCCTACCATGACTGATCATTTACCGCCACCACCACCACCAGCCGGAGATCCACCACCACCTCCTGCACAGAAAAGTCTAGCTGATTACAACAAGCTGAGCGCGACTAGCGTTCGATCTGCCATTGCCGTTCCGCGCGTTGAAGGAGATCCTGACTATGAGATCAAGATTCCATTCTTAACTATTGATGCGCAAATTAACGCGCACAAGTTTTACTCAATGGATTTCTCCAAAGAGATCGTTTTTCCCTAGGGTCTTCCTTTCTTTATTGCTCAGAAATGTGAATTAAAGCTAATCGAGGTTTCGTTTTGGGTTTAAATTGGTTTAAGAATGAACTAAGTAAACTAAGAATGCAAATTGAACAAGCAAACAAGTGAAGCAGATTGGAGATTTGAATATAGACTAAGGCGTTTGTCCAGACTCGAATCCGCTCTAGCTCGATTAAGACGGATGATGCAATGCAATTTCAGTTTATCAGACTTGATGACTCGACACTTCCTTGGGTAATCTCTACTCCATGGTCAGGACGCAGAGAAACTATCCTATCAAACCTACAAGTTCCTATGGTCAAGATAACTCGCAAATCGTCAAGAATGCACGAAGAACAGTGAAATGCCACAAAGATATGCAAAGAGATTAGTTTCACCGGCCCTATGGTCAAGACACCGGTAACCCTAACGACGTCCTAAACTCTAAATGATCTACGTCCATGGTCAGAACCGCAAATCAAAGATGAAGCAAAACCCTACGATATGGTCAATCAACGGATTCTTATAGCTTCAAATTAGGGTTTAAGAGAAAACTCATCACATGCTTGAATAAACCTCAATTAACATTAACGGGTTAGAAACCCGACATCATCCATACAAAATCTCACTAGAGTTTCATCTAATCTGAACAAACTAGAAGAGTTTAGCTCGACATCATCACAGAAGCAATCACAGAAACAATGGAGAAGAAAACCGGAGAAGAAGACATCTTACTCCGAGAAAACCTAATCCTGATGAATCCTAGAAACTCCTGAGTTAATCCTCGCTTCTCCTCGCTTAATCGTCACTTCAAAGCTTCAAAATCCTCCTCCGAGAGTGTCTGGTTCGTTGAAATCAGAATGAAGTATCCCCTCTCCCCGTCTCTCCCTTGAAAACCCTGTTTTACTCTCCGAAAATCTGTCCTGGGAAAAAGTGCGCCCGGCGGCACTTAAAAAGTGCGCCGGCGCACTTTTTCATGGAAAATGCGCACTTTTCTTGGCCGACGAAAAATTTCCAGAACGACGAAATAAAAGTGCGCCTGGCAGCACCAGAAAAGTGCGCCTGGCAGCACCAAAAAAGTGCGTCGGTGCACTTTTCATGGATTTAGGCGCACTTTTGCCCCTGGCAACGACCTTCAGCTCTTTTGATGATTCCCACTCCGTTTGAACTCCAAATTGATCCCCGTTTGAAGTGCCAAGCTCGTAGAAAAGTCATCCACAACGTGGTAACCTGAAATCTCAACAGAAACAACTCGAAACAACATCAATTGCCCAAAAGAGGGCCAACGGGAGATAAAACATATTGTTCATAAAAGTCATTCAAGTTTATCACAATTCGGAGTCAAACAAGGGGAATGTCGTTCAAATGTGGCGAGATAAACGCGGTAAATCAAACGTCATCAAATCACCCCACACTTAAACGTTTGTTTGTCCTCAAACAAGAACTTTACCACAACAATGCACCAACTTGAATGAGCAAACCGAAAACCTCTTGGTTCCTAGAAAGATGTATACGGTGCTTCTACCAAACAAGAGGATTACCCAACTAACCACACAATTAGGAACCAAACTTTTGCCAGAGTGAAAGAGGAACAAGACTTTAACGAGCTAGTGAACAACCTGACTTGGTAAAGGCAAGACAACGCTTACTTCCGCTACACTTACTCTAGGACGCAACCGGACACTTGCTAGATAAGGGAACATGACTAGAACAAAATTAAAGAGCATTTCATTTTTCTCTCGTTTTTTTTCTTTTTCTTTTTTTTTTAACTTTCGAATGGTCGGTACAGTGTGGATACTACCGGGTACGGAGCAGCCGGAAACCTTTGGAATTCCGCGTTATACTAGACCCCAGCCACGATCGGGAGTAGGTTAGAAAAAGAATGCCACATTGAGACTTCCCTTTGGGACTACAGCAATGGGCAGGCACGTATGCCAGCTCGTGAATCGACCCACAACTTCAATACCGAACCACTCTTTTATTTTCAGATTTTCACTGATTGGAACATCAACATCAATTTAAAAGCACGAAATTAAAAGATCCCTTATCTAGACTCGATCATGGCATTGAACTAGAGAATTCGAGCATCAGACAAACCAAGTCATACACATTAACAAGTCAATTGTTCACTAACACGATAAGGGCAAGTTCCTAGAATACTTCAAGCAAGAAGAGTGGGAGATGATCATAATTCAGGTTCTCACACACACATTTGGTTAAAGCCAAAGCACCACATCAATCTCACCATATGGAAGACAGTAGGCAATCCAAGAAGTTATTAAGCAATGTGGAAAATTACTTGCTACCGAGAATGGGAAGCTGTGAAAGAGTGACAAAACAAGGCACAATCACCGCCCATTACTTGGCAAAACATACAAATAAACACCTCACCCCACACTTAAATTTGGACATTATCCTCAATGGACTACACAAACAGTGAAGAAAAGTGTAAAGGGGTACCGGGAACAGACCATAAGGGTGCAAGAGACGGCATGAGTGAACAATCAGAGCGCATTTCTTCATCAGAGCCGGAGTCAGAGAAAGTGGAACAATAAACCTGAGGATCGGGGAAAGAGAAAAACATAACACGATTAGAGCATTCAGAATACAAAGTTTAACTGACTCGACCCACAGAACAGTTTAACAAAGACTCAAACACAAACCCACTCAAAATTCGACACAAATGAAAAGAAAATACAAGTCTGGAAGTGGAAAATAAAGAAATCCTGAAGTCAAATCCGGATCCCTAGCCCCGTCGTCCGCAGCCTCGCTGAGCCCGTTGTCTAGCCGTAAGGGGTGGCTGGCGATCCAGGAGCTGCTGTAGTAACGCCATCTGCTCCTCGTGCTGCTCCTGGTACAAGTTATGACAAGCATCCTGCTGCGCTCTCCACGCAGTCTCCCTAGTGTGTCAGGTACGCTGCTCATCCTGATTGCGGATGACCTCCTGCTGCCAAGCAAGAGATCCCTGCCAAAATCTGCACGCCACGCGTCCCAGCTCGCCAACCTGTCATCGATGCGTCGCTGCCACGGATGTCCTCCCTCGTTGAAAGTTGCCTGCCACTGCTTCATCCGCAAGACAGATCTCTGTAAGTCGAAAGGCTGCGAGGGGTCACCAAAGGCAGGGGTCTGTGGTGGCTCTGCCGCCTGTGGCCGGGGCGGCTCTGCAGCTGAGGAAACGGGCAAGGCCCCACCATCAACCGGTCGGGCATGCCTAGCTCTCCTGGGCAATACTGGTCGTCGTACTAGTCCACTGGAGATCAAATAGCGGACGTCAAAAATCCTAAGGGGAACAGCATCAACAAATACCTCAGGTGCCCAGCGGTCGGCCAATCCAGCCGTGGCAATGATCCTCGAAACGTATGATGACACTCGATTTGACGTGATTATCAGCCTCATTTAAGCGACATTTCTTTGCTTAAGACATGGTTTTTAGGGTAGAATAACGAATATTCAATCGATTGCCCTATCTCGTGCCATTTGTGTTACCTTGGCCCGTTTCGGGTCTATTTGATGGTTTTCTAGTGTTTTTACGTTAGCACAGGTTTTTGCCATCAAATAAAGTAGCCAAGGACGTGTCTAAGGCATTGGAGCCACGAGGAATCAAACCGGAATCGATCAAAGGAGCCAATCAAAGTCAAACAAATCCCTGTCCGAGTACAAAGGAATTTTCGCCGAAAATACCCTTGTATTTTCGGCAAAAACATCATCACAAATCAACGGCTGGACACAGAAGGATGATCTCGGCGAAAAGATTCAACTGCTCGGACCGAAAATAATGAACAGCCGGCGGATTCCTTGAACTCAAAGGAATTTCGCCGAAAATTCCTTAAGAATTTCGACGAAAATAATACACTGATTCGGCAATTTAGGGTTAATATTTATACTTAACCACGCCCAAAGAAAGGGAATTCATAATTAATCATAAACAATTTTCGAGATCAGAATTCTCTGAAGTTCTGGAGCGAAGAGTTGGAGTTCGAAGAGCCGGATAGAGATCGTGACGCCATCCCTTCCACCTCGGAGAACCGGAGCTAGGAGTGCAACTTACCGAAGATCGGAGTCTGTCAGAGTCGTCTGAATTAGGTTTTTCAGATCCTTTTCTGTTCTTCCTTTGAATGATGAAGTCTTTCCTTGTCTTTGTTTCTTTTGTAATGATCATGAGTAGCTAGACCCTTTAGAGCTTAGACTAGATGAACCCTAAGTGACCCAAGGCTTTAAAGCGGTCACGGATCGGCGGTGATTAGATTCGAAATTCAATCAGTTCTTTTTCATGTTTGATTCGTTCTTCATTGTTCATGTTTCTTGTCTGGATTGATCACCTAGATTAGATTCTTATTAAGCTAAGGATAGAAGCGAACGCTCGCCTTACTTTAGAACATCGAATTAAACAATTAACCTTATAATTGGAGTGTGCCTTTCGTAGGAACCGGTTAGGGTTAATTCACTGCAAGAGTAACTCATTAATCACTAGTAATTACACCAATTAATTAAGTCATTGCGAGAGGCGACCGTACCCGGGCGGCTAGTTAATCTTGGGTTAGAACGGATAGAGCGAACGTTCGTCGGTCTTAAACCTAAGGGTAAGGAGTTATGGCGGTGTCTTAGTAATTGATTGAATAAGAATCAAAATCCGCTGATTGTTGATTGCCAATGCTCTGGGGAACGAAGGGGGATTCAAAGTCTAAGTTTGTCTGTCATTCTTGTTTCCAAACCCTAATTCTCAATCTGCTTTAGTTTAATCTTTTTACTTTTTCTGCATTTCTTAGAAGTAGAAGTCGTGGAACTCACACCACGCACTGAGTGTTTTTTTTCTTTGAATAATTTGTTAGTTCTGAAGTAGCCAATCATTCGAAGGCCCGTGGAATACGATCTGCTATACGCTTTTTCTTAGCATTAGTAGTTTTTATTTGGCTGAATCCCGACCAACGACCGGAGGTTCCACCAAATTGGCGCTGTTGCCGGGGACTTCTTTTGATTGTTGAAAGAAGATTGGCAATTTATTCTTCTATTTTCCATCTTTCATTTTTTCCATCCACTTCGATTTTACACTGGTTTTGTTTGTCTTTGTTATCTGTAGGTTTACAGGTGTATGCCTCACTGTCCTTGGACTCGCTCTCAGACCGAACAGGCTAAGATTGCAGGGAATCCAGGCAGTTCTGCTACACCTCTACGATCACAGATTCTGAAGGAAGGCAGATCCAATCCATTCATCACTCCGATCAAGATCAAGGAACCGAAGGAGAGTTCCTCATCTCCGTCTTCACCGCACTCTTCATCCGCTTCATACACCGAGTCACTTTACCTCCTCCATCTCCCACCATGACCGATAGATTACCACCAAACGGCGATCAATCCGCCGCCACCCCCACCTGCACAGAAGAGTCTAGCAGACTATAACAAGCCGAGCGCGACTAGCGTTCAATCTGCCATTGCCGTTCCGCGCATTGAAGGAGATCCTGACTATGAGATCAAGATTCCATTCTTGACCATGATCTCTAAGGATTTACAGTTTGAAGGCAGGCCCCTAGACAATCCGTGCACTCATCTTGCAGACTTCCTTGATCTCTGCAGTACTTTTAAAAACGGAAACCTCGACAAAAACACTCTTTGTCTGAGAGCTTTCCCGTTCTCTTTGAAAGGCGCTGCTAAGTGGTGGCTTACTGGCAAACCACCTGGCTACTACACTAACTGGGATACTCTGGCTCAGGACTTTGTTGAAGAATACTTCCCTCCGGCCAAACAACCGCCATCAAGGACAGCATCGCCAGATTCTCCCAGAAAGAAGGAGAAAGCTTATATGATACTTGGAATCGATTCCAAGAACTTCTCTACACCTGCCCTCATCATGGATTCGAGCAGAGGCAGTTAGCTGAAATCTTCTCTCGAGGACTTCGAGAAGAATCTGCCAAGTGGGTCAATTTTCTAGCTGAAGGGGATTGCACTACACTCACTCCTGAAGCTGCTCTTCTCACTTCGCAAACTGTGCCTCCAAGTCAAGGAACTGGGAGCGACAATCTGAAGGATCGAGGAGCAAGCTAGATTTCGAAGCAGCTATCAAGGCAGAGGTAGAGAAGCATTTGAAGAAGTCTACCACACCGATCAAGCCACCGGCAGCTTCTGTCTATGTTGGTGATTGCGAGTGGTGTGGAGCTTGCTCACATAACGGAGGCCGTTGTCAGAATTTTGGTAAGGCAGAAGTCTGGTCTGCCGAAGAGGTAAATTTCATCCAACAAGGCTTCGTTAATAATCAGAATGGTTATGCTGGTTATCGTAATTTCAGACAGCAAGGGAACTATCAAGACAGACCTCCCTATAATGCTGGCGCCAATCATAACCTGAACCAGAATAACCGCCCGGCTGGTCAAGCTCAGGATCAGAAGCCTAACCATCCGCCAGCAGGTGTCTACCAGCCGCCGCATCGCAATCCGGGTAATTATGGAACTGCTCCTGGCAATCGCCAGAATCAATATCTTAACAATACCTATCCAGGACAGCAGCATCAAAGAGATAATAATGTCAGTGGCCTGGATAAGAAGCTCAGCCAGATCATCACAAGACTCGATGATCATGACAGTCAGTTCAAGGCTCAAGCTCTTCTCAATCAAGAACAAATAGCATCTGGACAACGGATTGAGCAAGTCGTGAACAACATCTCGAGCATGCTAGCATCTGGTCGACCATTTGGCCAGCTTCCAAGCCAGACAGAGCCAAACCCAGAAAAGAACAGGCTAAAATGGTAACTACTCGAAAACTTCCGAACTTAATTGCTGATGCTTTTTCTGTTTTACGCAGGATCGCTGAAACTCTGGAAGAAGAGGAAGAAGAGGAACAGAAACCAGCGCCTAAGGATGATCCTCCTCTTGCACCATACGTCGTGAAGCCTCCTTTTCCTAGAGCACTGCTGCCAAATGCAAGGATCGAGACTGGCATGAAGGGGAACAAGGAAGGATACCCTGACATTCGTATTAAGAAACCTGTCTCTCCATATCCAGCTAAGTTATCTGATCCTGGTTCTTTTACTTTGCCTTTGGTCATCAATGATGTTGAAATTGAACGTTGCTTAGTTGATCTAGGAGCATCTGTTAATGTCATGCCTGTGAGTCTATATGAAAAGTTAAACCTAGGGGAACTTGAACCGCCCAGTATGCAACTCGTCTTTGCTGATAGATCGCTTAAAACCCCTAAAGGAGAGATTAAAGACGTTGTCACTAAATGTGGTCCGTTCACGTTCTTAGCTGATTATGTGATTATGGATACTAGTACAGATGACGCTACTATTCTCATAGGTCGACCTTTCATGGCTACTACTGGAATGAATATTAACGTTCCAAATGGTTCTTTGACTTTAAGAGTTGGTAAAGAAACGAAAATGTTCCGTCTTAAAGATGGCATGAAATATGACTCTAGGAATGAAGAATCTCACTGCTTAGCTGTTGAAACTGTGGAGTTGACTCCGGTTAACTCCGTTACTAATGCTTCTTCCAGTGTCTCTAGATCAGTTGTTGCTACAGGTATTAAACAGGTCACTATGAAAAAACCAGAAATTTCGGTTCAGAAGCCGCTTAAGAAGAAGAAGAAGGAACTGCAAGCTTCTTCTAAACCACCGAGCAGACCTCGAGGAAAGAACAAGAAGACAAAGACCCAAATGGTCTGGAGACCAAAAGCTCCACCGTCTTTCACTGAGCCAGCTGCACCACCAATTCGTTCTGAGAAACCGGCGTCGGGACAAGTATGGAGGGAGAAGCCGAAAGCATCTCCTAAGGAAGTACTAACGATCACCGATCCTGGTGATAACAAGCCGAAGAAGAAAGAAAAAGAGAAACCGACAGTCCTCATTCCTTCCATCATCACACTAAAGAAGGATGACCTCTCTAGAGAGCTGTTCGGACCATTCAAGTTCGTTGATCATCTTCCCGACGGACGTACCAAACTACTACATGCAAACGGGAAGAGATTCACGCTTACCGGAGAAGTCCCGAAGCTGTACTTCATGAACTCCGACGCGAGCGTGAAGGAGAATCTAAGTTGGGATGTCTCCTAATACCGTCCATGTATCGTCCAGCTCAAGGACGTTAATAAAAGAGCGCTTCGTGAGAGGCAACCCACGGCTGGAGTCAGTTTTGTTTTGTTTCAATCTTGGTATTTTAGAGTCAGTTCGGGAGAGCCAAAAGTGTCAGTTTGTTTGATTTATTATTTTTCGTGTAGAGTCTGCGTGTCATAGAGTCAGTTGCAAGTTGATTGAGGTCGTTCCAATTTTTCTGGATTTAACTGTGATTTTCTGAAGTTGGTCGGATTTACGAAAATATTTTAAACCCGAACAGTTCAAAATTTTCGGCGAAACCACCCTTGTTTTCGGCGAAACGATTTTCAAATTTCGAACCTGTTTCTCCTGTTCCTCATTTTTGGTTCGAAAAATTTCTGTTTTCGGCGAAACCATTTCAACTAAAATTTTTGGCGAAACCGTGCTGTCATTTTCGGCGAAACCGCCTTCACAAATCCGGCAGTCCATTTTAACTGATATTTTCGGCGAAACCACCATCCTACTTTCGCCGAAAATGCTTTTGAAATTCACCCAATTTATCCTTTAAAAATCCGGTCCACTTCCTCTCTCTCCTTCTCTCATTTTCGCTCAGCCAACCGAAACAAACCCTCTCCCTCTTTGTTTTTCAAATCATCGCCGACCACCCTCCACTTTAAAACCCGCCGTCGCCGCCATTTCACCCGCCGTCGCCGACCGCCGCCGCAACTCTCCCCTCCTCATTCCGATCCCAACAAGCCCTAGAACGTTCGAATCGGAGCTTTGCAGCTCCAGTTCTCCGAAACCCCAGTTTTCAAGTTTTTCACCGATTCCTCTCACCTCGTTCATTTTTAGCAATCATGACTTCAAGGTAAGTTGTATAACTTTTCAATACAAATCTTTTGACATATAGATTGCTGAATTTCGTCGAGGTTGACTTTCGGTTAACTTTTCGGTTTGCCTCGTTTTGCGTGCCGACTGTTTCGTGTGAACTAGGATTAATTGAACTTATAGAACTGTTCTAGGATGCTTAGGGAGTTCCGTGTTTAATTTCCATATCATTTGGTCATGTGTTGCTATGCATACGATTAATTTCTTGTTATGTTGACTTTTGTGAGAAATGTCGGTTTGACCATGAACTGTGTTGATCGTTTGGCTGTCATAAATGTTCATTCTTGTTCATATTATCGTGCTGCCATTTGAAATCATATTTTACCGTTATCCTTCAAGTTATGATAGTCCTGCCATGATTAGGGTCCAATATGCTTAAAGGTTGACTTTCTAAATGTCGATTTGACTTTTTGAACTCTGATTGTAATTATCCGATTCTGGCTGTTCCGAAGTATGTATTTTAATGTCTATGATTACCGGTTACTCCGCTTTCCTTACCCCACTTAGTTTCCCTCGTTTCTTTGTGAAATTGAGTTTTTCTACTAAGTGTGGGGTAAGGTTTTGGTCGACTAATTTGGTTTCCTTCTGGTTTAGGAACACCTTTGAGCGCAGGACTAAGGCGCGACTTGATGGTGCGTCGAGCTCAGGAACTGCCGCTCCCGTCACACCCGCCATTCTGGGTCCTCCACCTGCACTACCTCGCCCTTCTGGATACCATCCCACCATCGCCCGTCTACCGGACTTCTACTTTGAGAGCTTCCAGAAGATCGAGCACATCCGTGGAGCTGACGTGCGTCCTTTATCCATGGAGTCACTCCAGGAGCATGACGAGGATTCCTACCGGAACGTGCATGACGCCCTAGCACCGGCCGGTCTCCTAGAGCTGACCACCATAGCCGTCGAGTTCCCAGACATTGCTCTCCAGGAGTTCTGGGCGACATTTGACTTGGACGAGCATAAGAGGAGACGGGGCCAGAAGGTGATCACCTTCTTTCTTGGTGGGGTGTACAGGCAGCTCACCTACGATGAGTTTGCCGCTCATTTGGGCATCCCCTACGAGCACTATCACGATCACCACCTCGGCTGGGGCGATGATGATGACGACGAGGAGTTGCACGCCCTCTGGAGCCACATGACAGGCGTGCCTGGCGATCGCCTCGGGAAAAGCAACTCAGTTAAGTCTCTCTCTCACCCGCTCTATAAGTTTATTCATATGGTTTGGCGGAGGTCACTTTTATATGTCAGAGACAAGGATCGCCACCATATCCTTAAGGAGGAGCTCATGCTTCACCGAGCCATCCGAGAGAGCTACCCTCTCCACCCCGGCTGGGTGCTAGCTCACATCTTCAGCCAGAGGACCAAGAGGAAGAAGCTACCACGCAAACTCTTGGGAGGCAACTTCATAGGTCAGCTCATCCTCTCCTTCGGCATCAGCCATGAATATGGCCCTAACATTCCACGACACCCAATTATGACCGTTGGAGGAGACTTGGCGGTCGAGTACGACTTAGAACTCGACCTCAGTCCCCATGTAGCAGCAGATCCTCCACTCCAACCTGCGGTCGAGTCGGAGGACGAAGATGATGCTGAGGAGCAGCAGCCGCAGCCGCCGCCTGAGTTTCAAGATTATATACCCTCGCCACACCATCAGGCAGGGTACATCCACCAGTCACCGCCGCGCATTCCAGATCCATTTCCGGCGCATACTCACCAGCCGCGACATCACCCCGCGGATGTGGGAGAGTTATACGAGCGACTGCAGGAGTGGCGCATCACCGACAATGCCGCTCAAGAGGCGCGATGGACTATTATGCAGCAACATATGCGCCGAGCCGACCGGCGATATGAGGCACAGATGGCGTGGCAACGCCAGCTCGGTGAATTTCTCAACTTTTCACCTCCCGGTTCACCGGACCAGCAGTGATCGGGTTGTATTCCTTTTCTGGTGTCTTCTTTTTATTTATTATTTTCGGATTTCGATCCAACTTTTTTCTGTGTGGATCCGGGGCACTTGTCCCGGTTTCCTTTTTATGTTTCATTTGTTTTTGTTTTGTAGGTAGTTGGGAGATTCCCTTTGCTTCAGGTTCTGTTACACTTCCCTCCGCTCCGAGGATCCGTGCTTACCCTCTGAAATCAACCGTCCTCTTCCAGGTTCTTCCATTCCACTCTGAACTCTAGAATTAGTCCTGTGAGGACACAGTCCGATTTAAGTGTGGGGTAGGATGCTAGAGAACCTTGCATGAACTTGATTGCCCTTGATTTTGTTTTGTGTGCCTCGTGATTCCATTCCAGTCTCTCTAGCATTAGAATGGCTCAGTTCTTGATTTTTGATGTTAAGTTGTTGTTCAACCTTTCATAATGATGCTTAGACTGCTTCACCTAGAACTTGAGAACCAACTTGTATGCTTTGATGCTAAATTGCCTGGTCATAACAAAATTTTAAAATCACACTTGTAGTTTGTAGCCTTGATTGCATGAAAATGACCGAATCCGACTAGCAAACCAACTGTCAGCTTTTGATCCATTGCACGTAACTTGTAACTTGCAATTTTAATTCTTTCTGAGTGGTTTTCTGTTTACTTGAATGAGTTAGAATTTGCATGAGACCTACTCGAGACCACACGATGACACGAGTTCTAGAAGGATAGGGGCACCTAGATTCAGCTACTAAGCCAGATAGCCTACCAAACGATAAAATCCACTAGGTTTATACCCTTGAGCTTGGCCTGTTCTTTCGGTTCGATAATACATTACAGCCATTTCCCATTTCTTTCATTCCCCGTTGATCCCCTGTGGTTGTAGTTCTAGATTGACCTACCGGAAGTCGGTTTGTGGTAACCTGCCTATAGCCATTAAACAGGTGGTCTTAGCTAATATGTCCAAACGTGTAAACCCCTCTAGCAACTAAAAGAAAAAGCGGTACTAAAAGAAAAAGTAAAAGTAAAGTAAGAAAAGAATCAAGCTTCAGAAAAGAAAGAGAGAAGCAGAAAAATCAGAAAAATAAGAAAAGTTTCAAAGTGTAGTTCAATAAAACGTTCTTCTCCCTACAAATGGAAGAACGAAGTCAAAAAGAAAAGAAAAAATGTGTATGCAAAAGAAAAAGAATAAGTGCTAGGTTGCTTGAGGGTATCATAGGACGAGCGTTCATTATTCCACCCGTGTTTGGTTAGACGGTAGGAAGCCATAGATTAGATTCGAGGGAAGTTAGTCGAAAGCTACACCGCACAAAGCCATCATCATTCATTCCCATCATCCATCTCATTAAAAACCCGAGTAGTGTAGATTTCATTACGGTCCTAGCAGGGAAGTCCTTCTTGACTAGATACTCGTGTTGTCACAGTGGTGGAGATGTGGTCGAAATGCAAACCTATGACAGAATTCGGTAACAGAAAATGATCGAGAGCAGAAACACGTCCTTAAACACAGAGAGTGAGAGTTCCCATTGTACTAAATATATCCTGTGTGAGGAGTCTGGTCGGTCAGGCCAAATTCGTGCATGATTGTTTGATAATTACTTGTCGTGTGCAGTTTATTAGTGAGACCAGGTAGTTTGGCTAATCTGTATGCATGTTAGGTTTCTTGTTCTGGGATCGATCTGTCTAATAATTCATTGTGTTTGATTGAGCTCCAATTTAATTGATCTTATCATTTATGAACATGAGCGTTTCTATTCAGTTTGCTTGAGGACAAGCAAAAGCTTAAGTGTGGGGTATTTGATGACACTCGATTTGACGTGATTATCAGCCTCATTTAAGCGACATTTGTTTGCTTAAGACATGGTTTTTAGGGTAGAATAATGAATATTCAATCGATTGCCCTATCTCGTGCCATTTGTGTTACCTTGGCCCGTTTCGGGTCTATTTGATGGTTTTCTAGTGTTTTTACGTTAGCACAGGTTTTTGCCGTCAAATAAAGTAGCCAATGACGTGTCTAAGGCATTGGAGCCACGAGGAATCAAACCGGAATCGATCAAAGGAGCCAATCAAAGTCAAACAAATCCCTGTCCGAGTACAAAGGAATTTTCGCTGAAAATACCCTTGTATTTTCGGCGAAAACATCATCACAAATAAACGGCTGGACACAGAAGGATGATCTCGGCGAAAAGATTCAACTGCTCGGACCGAAAATAATGAACAGCCGGCGGATTCCTTGAACTCAAAGGAATTTTCGCCGAAAATTCCTTAAGAATTTCGGCGAAAATAATACACTGATTCGGCCAATTTAGGGTTAAGTATTTATACTTAACCCGGCGGCCCAAAGAAAGGGGAATTCATAATTAATCATAATACAACTTTTCGAGATCAAAATTCTCTGAAGTTCTGGAGCGAAGAGTTGGAGTTCGAAGAGCCGGATAGAGATCGTGACGCCATCCCTTCCACCTCGGAGAACCGGAGCTAGGAGTGCAACTTACCGAAGATCGGAGTCTGTCAGAGTCGTCTGAATTAGGTTTTTCAGATCCTTTTCTGTTCTTCCTTTGAATGATTAACTCTTTCCTTGTCTTTGTTTCTTTTGTAATGATCATGAGTAGCTAGACCCTTTAGAGCTTAGACTAGATGAACCCTAAGTGACCCAGGGCTTTAAAGCGGTCACGGATCGGCGGTGATTAGATTCGAAATTCAATCAGTTCTTTTTCATGTTTGATTCGTTCTTCATTGTTCATGTTTCTTGTCTGGATTGATCACCTAGATTAGATTCTTGTTAGCTAAGGATAGAAGCGAACGCTCGCCTTACTTTAGAACATCGAATTAAACAATTAACCTTATAATTGGAGTGTGCCTTTCATAGGAACCGGTTAGGGTTAATTCACTGCAAGAGTAACTCATTAATCACTAGTAATTACACCAATTAATTAAGTCGTTGCGAGAGGCGACCGTACCCGGGCGCTAGTTAATCTTGGTAGTTAGAACGGATAGAGCGAACGTTCGTCGGTCTTAAACCTAAGGGTAAGGAGTTATGGTGGTGTCTTAGTAATTGATTGAATAAGAATCAAAATCCGCTGATATGTTGATTGCCAATGCTCTGGGGAACGAAGGGGGATTCAAAGTCTAAGTTCGTCTGTCATTCTTGTTTCCAAACCCTAATTCTCAATCTGCTTTAGTTTAATCTTTTTAATTTTTCTGCATTTCTTAGAAGTAGAAGTCGTGGAACTCACACCACGCACTGAGTGTTTTTTTTTCTTTGAATAATTTGTTAGTTCTGAAGTAGCCAATCATTCGAAGGCCCGTGGAATACGATCTGCTATACGCTTTTTCTTAGCATTAGTAGTTTTTATTTGGCTGAATCCCGACCAACGACCGGAGGTTTCACCAACGTACCACCCACCCGGGAGAGAACGTGGAATGGTCGATCTCTCAACTCGTCTCCCAAAGAAGGCGGCGATCACAAAACCCGGATGGAGTCCAACGTCGGAACTCATAACCTTGAACAGCTGCAGCTCTTCATTATAGAAGTGGTGGGCTCCCGTACTCCTGTGACAGAACGTGCGCCGGAACACCATATGCAGAAATCTCCACACCAGACACTCAATGGAGCGATATCTGGATGAACTGGTCGTCAACCCTCCTTCGATCCCGGTCAGCTCAAACCACATCTCTTCATTCGTTCTTTGCCTACTCCCTGATGGCTCATAAAGTCCCATACGTCCACCTGCCATCGGGTGGGAAACCAAGGAGAGTGCTAAATGAGTCGTAAGACTCATGAAACCACTGTCCTCCCAAAGAGAAACGTATATGTTGTACGGTGGCAACGTTAATGCTAGCATTCCAACTGAAAGTCGACCAGAATTCCTGAAGTGGAAGAAGAGGTGCAGCATCTGCAATCCGAGCAATACCAAGGAGGTTTCACACCGCAATTCTGTACACCAACTTGTTGTAGAACTCGGGAAAGGCTTCCCGAATCCGTCAAAGTCAATAAGGGCCCCAACAGTCGGGGCAAGATGGTGTATCCTTTGAAAGCGTGCCCAATGCACCTCAGAAAGCTGGCGAATGAACCGGTGGAGATCGTTCGGCCGGCCGGCCACAGCAGGAATGTACGGTTGTACAGGTAAAACTTCATCCCTATCCGAATCTCTCTCATCATCAGCCGGTTGAGGATCAGTGTGTGGTGGTGCAGAAGACGAACCTCCTTCTTCATAATTCGATGGCACCAAAGCCTTGCCCTTGTCCATAATCTGCAACTTAGCAACAACTCAATTAAAACTTGAAGTAAGGGCCAAGGGGGAATAAGGCAAAAACAGAGCAAATTCTGGCAGCATAACAGCAGATAAAGGGCGTTCAGGACAAAGCAAACACGCTGAAATATTCAAGCCACCATCCAACATAGCACATAAGTCTACCCAATCATTGGAATCAATTCATGCTTAAAACGGTTCAAACAAGTAGCCATGACATCATGTTGTGAATATAACCAATGGAACAAAAGAGCCATGGTACTGAAAAGATATACTCAATGATAGTACTGATCATGTCTTAGTCACCCAACACATCAAGCATAGAAGAACCGAGTGATTATTAACCGGCAAAAATGCACAAAGTAAGGTAAAGTCCTCGAGATAGCTCAATCAAGTCGCAATTAATCCAAATCAAACCCTTTATTATGCCAAATCACATCCTAACATCATGCAAAACATCTCAAATCATCAGAATCCGCTCACCATAAAAAACCCCCAATTTGCAGAAAATCGGTATAGGAAAGTAACCTATATCGAGCAATTCGATAAGCAACTGAAGTCCAATCAACCCACGATTCAAAATAGAGCTATCCTAGATGGACAATTGCAATAATCCAAGCTCAATTTAACCAAATCACATACTTCGAAAATGAGGGTTCATAGCTCGAATTTCACCAATCCGAAAATTTCAACTAAACTGAACATAAATTGGTGCAATAGATTTGTGGTGATGTGCAGAGCAACTTACCTCAAAGGAGTGGTGGCTAACTCGGAAGAAAATTGGACGAACGACTCGAAAAACCCAAAAACTAGGTTTTAGCTCAGGTTTTGATGAAAACTCAGCCAAATCTTGTGAGACTTGGGTTGGGAAGGTCGGAAATGAGTGGGGAACTCGATTTGGAGAACGAGAGTGCCAAGATCGGCGAAAATCGAGCTAAAATTGGAGGTTTGGGTCCGAAATTTGAAAAACAAAGCTTCCTCTTTTGCTTAGTTCGAATGAAGAAGAAGAAGAAAAGGAAGGTTTGATCTGAATTTTGGAGAGAGAGGGGAAAAAATTGTGTTTGTGAACAAAATAAAGTGCCCTAGCATTTTTAGAAAGTGCGCCAGCGCACTTTTGTTTAGAAAAGGCGCACTTTTTTCAAATCGACCCGAATTTACAGAACGCCAAAATAAAGTGCGCCTGGCGGCACTTGAAAAGTGCGCGGCGCACTTGAATGGGGTAAAAAAAGGCGCACTTTTTGAAGATGGCCAAAAAAAATTCCAGAACGCCAAAAATAAAGTGCGCCCGGCGGCACTTGAAAAGTGCGCCGGCGCACTTTTAGGGTAAAAAGGCGCACATTTTGACCTGCTACGAGACAGAAAATTTTTCTTTAAAATCCAAAATTCGTTTTAAAGACCAGGATCTCAAATTCGACGACGGTGACACAGAAAACATCCACAAAAACACCAAGACTGACGCACGACTCTACCACAGACTCGACTCAATAAAATTAAAAGACTCCAGACTCGGGTTGCCTCCCGAGAAGCGCTCTCGTTTAACGTCTTTGAGCTAGACGATACCTGGTTTACGGTGCCTCGAGACTAGCCTTCTCCGTTACTCCAATGAATACACCAGCCACATATAGCTTCAAACGATGGCCATTTACCTTAAAGGGTTCCTCTCCGGCCTTGAAATTTTCCACGGCCCCATGAGAAAGGGCTTTAGACATCGTAAATGGACCCATCCAACGAGACTTAAGCTTGCCCGGAAAGAGATGCAGCCGTGAATTGTAAAGGAGCACTTGATCCCCTTCTTTAAACTCCTTGCTTCCCTTCAAGCGTGAGTCGTGGAGCTTCTTAGTACGCTCCTTATATATCTTCGAGCTCTCATAAGCTCGGTTCCTCCATTCCTCAAGCTCCTATACCTGTAATTTCCTTTCTTCACCTGCAAGACTAGCATCCAGGTTCAGTAGCTTAAGGGCCCAGTAGGCTCTGTGCTCGAGCTCTACTGGCAGATGACACGCTTTCCCATATACCAGAAAATATGGGGAGGTCCCTATAGGCGTTTTAAATGCCGTCCTATATGCCCAAAGCGCATCATCAAGCTTGGTGGACCAATCCTTAAAGGATTGATCGACGGTTTTCTCAAGAATCCGTTTTAATTCCCGGTTTGACACCTCGACTTGACCACTCGTTTGAGGGTGGTAAGCCGTGGACAAACGATGGGTAACACCAAAACTTCTGGCACACTTTATCAAATTGACCTTGAAAATGAGTTCTGCGGTCGCTAATGAATGTCCTAGGTGCACCAAAACGAGAAAACAGCTTCTTGAGGAACTTTCCAACAACTCGGGCATCGTTAGTGGGAAGAGCTTGCGCTTCCACCCACTTCGATACATAATCCACAGCCACGAGTATGTACTTGTTACCAAAAGAAGGAGTGAAAGGACCCATAAAATCGATCCCCCACACATCAAAGATTTCAACAACCACATAAACTTGTTGAGGCATTTCATCTCGTTTAGAAATCTTACCTGCTCGTTGGCACGCATCGCATGCCTTGATGAAATCCTGGCAATCCTTGAAGATAGTAGGCCAGAAGAATCCAGAAGCCAAGATCTTCCGAGCCGTTCAGTTTGCTCCATGGTGGCCACCGACAGGTCCAGAATGACAATGCTCCATTATGTCTCCAGCCTCCGCTAGAGTTACGCACCTCCGGATGATGTCGTCAGAGCCAATCCGAAACAAATAAGGATCATCCCAGAAGTACTTCTTAACCTCTGTAAAAAACTTCCTCCTTTCTTGACGGAAAAGTCCGTCCTAACTTCACCAGTAGCCAGATAATTAGCGAGGTCTGCAAACCAAGGACCCTCTGCCTCTTTTATCATTATAGCAAATAGGTGTTCTTCCGGGAAAGTTTCCTGGATCGCTAGATTATCACCAGAACTCTGCTCGTGCTCCTCCAATCGTGACAAATGATCCGCAGCCACATTCTCCGACCCCTTCTTGTCTTGGATCTCAAAATCAAACTCTTGCAAGAGAAGAATCCAGCGGATTAACCTTGGCTTAGCATCCGCCTTGCTCATAAGATATCAGATAGCTGCGTGATCTGTGAAGACAGTAATTTTAGCAAAAAGAAGATAGGAGCGGAACTTATCAAAGGCAAAGACTACCGCTAACATCTCCTTCTCGGTAGTTGTATAATTCTGTTGAGCTTCATTCATTGTCTTGCTGGCATAATAGATAGGTCTGAACCTCTTCTCAATCCGCTGCCCCAAGACCGCTCCAACGGCATAATTGCTCGCATCACACATAAGCTCGAAAGGCAGTTTCCAATTCGGAGCTACAACTACAGGTGCTGAAACAAGTTTATTCCTCAAAGTCTCGAAAGCTGTCATGCACTTCTCGTCAAAGAGGAAAGGAACCTCTTTCTCTAGTAATCGAGTCATAGGCAAGGTGATTTTAGAAAAATCCTTGATAAACCGCCTATAAAACCCTGCATGACCCAGAAAGCTTCTTACTGCTTTGACGGAAGAGGGAGGCGGTAGCTTGGCAATGGTGTCGATCTTCGCCGGATCAACTTCAATACCCTTCTTCGAAACTTTGTGCCCAAGCACAATGCCCTCCGTCACCATGAAATAGCTCTTCTCCCAGCTAAGAGCTAAATTTGTGGCTTCACATCTCTTAAGGACTCTCTCAAGGTTCTTCAAGCCATGTTCAAAAGAATGTCCATAAACCGAGAAATCGTCCATAAATACCTCCACAGCATCTCCAATGAGCTAATCGAAGATACCCATCATGCATCTCTGAAACGTAGCTGGCGCGTTACAGAGTCCGAAGGGAATCCTGCGGTAGGCAAAAGTACCAAACGGGCATGTGAAAGTGGTCTTTTCTTGATCATTCGGCGCGATGGGAATATGAAAATACCCGGACATCCCATCCAGGAAGCAGTAATACTCATGACCCGCCAAGCGCTCCAACATCTGATCAATGAAAGGAAGGGGAAAATGGTCTTTTCTTGTAGCATCATTTAATCGTCTGTAATCAATACAGACTCTCCATCCGTTAACTGTCCTCGTAGGGATGAGCTCCCCCGCTGCATTAGGTACCACGGTGATTCCTCCCTTCTTAGGCACACAATGAACCGGCTCACCCAATTACTATCAGAGATGGGATAAATAATCCCAGCATCCAGAAGCTTGATCACCTCCTTCTTTACAACCTCCATCATGTTTGGATTAAGACGTCGTTGAGGTTGTCTAACAGGTCTCTGGTTCTCCTCGAGGAATATGTGATGCATACAGTGGGAAGGATGAATTCCCTTTATATCTGTCACCCTCCAAGCAATAGCACGCACATGCCTCCTAAGCAACCGTATGAGCTCATCCTTCTGCGGTTGAGTGAGGGTCGAATTAATTATGACCGGAAGCTTAAGTCCTCTCCCATATATGCATACTCTAAGTTTGGAGGCAGATCCTTCAACTCAAGTTCCGGAGAAGTCAAAAGTCGACGCTCCGGTGGTGGTGTAAAAGCAGTTTGCGGAACCTGGTCAACATATTCCTCTTCTTCATACATGCTCATAGATGCTACCTGTTCATCCCGAATTGCTCCTGGATCAACAAACTGACGAGAAACAATACACTTCTCTAGCGAGTCTTCACTCACTAGGTTAGTAAAAACAGAGGTAGAAAGCACAGTTACAGTTTCTTCAACAGCACACAAGTCATCTTAGTGGTGAGGAAATTGAATGCTATTATCTAAACGAAATGTAGCATGCTCTTTTCCTACCCTAAGAGTTATAGTACCTCCTAGCACATCTATGAGAGAACCGGCTGAATACAAGAATGGACGACCAAGAATCAACGGCATATCAGCATGAGCATCAATCACGACAAAATCAGTAGGAAACTTGAATGGACCAACTTCAAGAATAACATCTTCTAAAATACCCCTAGGCACAGCAGAAGATTTATCAGCTAATTTTACGTTCATGCGAGTTGGTTTAAAATCAAGCCTTCCTATATCAGAAGCTAAGCTATATGACATGACATTGATGCTAGCTCCTAGATCCGCTAAACCACGTCCAACACGGAAAGTACCAATGCGACAAGGTAGAGTGAAAGAACCTGGATCGCGGCGCTTAATAGGAAGCTTATTTAGCACAATGGTAGATACCTCCTCATTAAGCTCCAAGTCTTCAAATAGCTCCGGGAAGTTCTCTTGTTCTTCCTCCGTGAGAGCTAAGAGTTCTTGCAACTTCAACTTGTTGGTGGCTAGCGTCTTCATGTACTTGGCAAACTTTGGCATCGTCACAATC
This sequence comes from Linum lewisii, assembly GCA_034768395.1. Taxonomy (NCBI): domain Eukaryota; kingdom Viridiplantae; phylum Streptophyta; class Magnoliopsida; order Malpighiales; family Linaceae; genus Linum; species Linum lewisii. The sequence continues at coordinate 13,925,893 of CM068302.1, forward strand.
ATCTCCTTCATCGACATGTCAACGTGAACCCTGTTCAGCATCTTCAGGAATAGCTGGTATTGAGCATCGTAGAGATCCTTATTAAGCCTGGCAGGATAAGGTGCCTTAGGCTTGTGAGGGTTAGCAACCGGTATAGGAGATGAGGGGATAACCGGTATCTCTTCCTTATCTGGCTGCTGAATTTGTTCCTCTTCCTCCACGTCTTCTTCTTCAATGAGATGAGGGGGAGGAATTAGAGTTGGCACCTGCTTCACGGGAATATCTGTGAGCTTCTTCCCGCTCCTTGTTTCCACAGCTCCCACATGTTCATTCTGGTTCGGATTAGGGAGAGTGGTGGTAGGTAGAGATCCAATACCTTCTCCTCAAGCTAGATTTGTGATTCCTGCCACCTGATTCGCAAGCTTCTGGAGGGAAGAGTCGTGGTGTGAGATGTCCTTCTTGTTTGATTGGGTCTCAGCTAAAATCTTGTCCAACATGATCTCGGAATAGGTCTTAGGCGCAGAAGAGCTCGAACCACCATTGTTGTTCTGATTCTGGTTTTGGTTCTGGTTTTGGTTCTAGTTCTGGCTCTGGTTCTGGTTCTGATTGTTATTCCAGCCTCCTCTGTTCTGCCATTGGGAATTTTGATTTTGATTCCCATTATACCTTTGGTAACCCCTTTGATTTCCTCCCTAAAACTGATTCTGATTCTGGTTGTTGTTCCAGTTCCCTCTGTTCTGCCATTGGGAGTTTTGATTCTGGTAACCATTAGAATTTCTGAAATTGTTGTTCTGGTTCTGGTAATTCCCCTGGTTCTGTCCACCAACATAATCAACCTCCTCTTGTTGTTGGTCTGGGTTACCCTCAATCTTCCAATTACAACTCTCTGCTGTATGATCTGGACCACCACAGTTTGAACACGGGGCGGTGACTGCTGCTACAGTCCCGCCGTTGAAGAAGAGGAAGGAGTAGTTCTAGAAAGATATTGAACCCTGGCGGTGAAGCTGTAGAACACCCGATGCGGGAGCTATCTGAGCTCTTCCCAACTCATGCTTCAGCCTCTGTACTTCCATCTCCAGAGTCGAGTTATCCAATTCCAACTGACTTCTAACAATATCCACTGGTGCAGGAACTGTGGGAACTGGTATGATGAATCAATAGAGAACCTATTTTTCTCTGAATGTCTGTTGTCCATCTTCATTGGGTTAACTTGCATGAGAGATTGCGGTTGCGGTCTAAGGCCGCGGTTGCGGTCTCAATGTCGAAATTCAATCAGAGGTGAAGGGAACACCAAAGCCTTTCTCTGAAGCTCTGATCTGCCACTTCATTGGATTGCTAGGACTTTCAAGTTTCTAAAGCTTTGCAGACTGTATAGTCGTTCCCTTCAGAGTGAAGGAAAAGCTGAAGCTTGACTGCATTATGATCTGCTTCATTGTTGGAGACTGTATGAGCCAGCCTCAAGAAGTTCCTCACATGAGCATTCGGGTCCTCATTAACACCTCCAGAGAAAGTGTTCCCGTTTGCTTGAATCATGTTGATCAAGTGAGATGGAATGTGTAGATTCCGAGTTCCCGTGTTGGGAATCTGGATGCTCGAAGATGTCCCATCTATGGTCGGTCGGTCGTAATCCTTCAATGTCCTTTCCGCCGCCATAACTTCTATCTCAGGTGGGATAGGAGGATCTGTGGGAGGATCAGTAGTAGCAATGGTGGATGGTGAAGGCGAAGATGTAGATGAAGATGTGAAGAGGTTCTTCCTTGCTCTAGGTGTCTTGGTGGGAGGAGGAGGTACAGGAGTAGTGCCGAACTGAGTGTAGAAAATTCTGCCCTTGTCAGCTATGCGCTTACTCTGTCTTCTTTCTTCCGTACCTGCAATCTTGCCTGAAACAACAAAAACAAGAAATACCAAGTAGTATAAAAATGTGGGAGATAAGAAATGATGAAAGAGTGAATGAAAAGCTTAGATGCACAATGCCTTTCCTAGAAAAAGAAAAGGTCCCCGGCAACGGCGCCAAAAACTTGAAGCGCAAATTAACGCGCACAAGTTTTACTCAATGGATTTCTCCAAAGAGATCATTTTTCCCTAGGGTCTTCCTTTCTCTATTACTCAGAAATGTGAATTAAAGCTAATCGAGGTTTCGTTTTGGGTTTAAATTGGTTTAAGAATGAACTAAGTAAACTAAGAATGCAAATTGAACAAGCAAACAAGTGAAGCAGATTGGAGATTTGAATATAGACTAAGGCGTTTGTCCAGACTCGAATCCGCTCTAGCTCGATTAAGACGGATGATGCAATGCAATTTCAGTTTATCAGACTTGATGACTCGACACTTCCTTGGGTAATCTCTACTCCATGGTCAGGACGCAGAGAAACTATCCTATCAAACCTACAAGTTCCTATGGTCAAGATAACTCGCAAATCGTCAAGAATGCACGAAGAACAGTGAAATGCCACAAAGATATGCAAAGTGATTAGTTTCACCGACCCTATGGTCAAGACACCGGTAACCCTAACGACCTCCTAAACTCTAGAATGATCTACGTCCATGGTCAGAACCGCAAATCAAAGATGAAGCAAAACCCTACGATATGGTCAATCAACGGATTCTTAGAGCTTCAAATTAGGGTTTAAGAGAAAACTCATCACATGCTTGAATAAACCTCAATTAAGATTAATGGGTTAGAAACCCGACATCATCCATACAAAATCTCACTAGAGTTTCATCTAATCTCAACAAACTAGAAGAGTTTAGCTCGACATCATCACAGAAGCAATCACAGAAACAATGGAGAAGAAAACCGGAGAAGAAGACATCTTACTCCGAGAAAACCTAATCCTGATGAATCCTAGAAACTCCTGAGTTAATCCTCGCTTCTCCTCGCTTAATCGTCACTTCAAAGCTTCAAAATCCTCCTCCGAGAGTGTCTGGTTCGTCGAAATCAGAATGAAGTATCCCCTCTCCCCGTCTCTCCCTTGAAAACCCTGTTTTACTCTCCGAAAATCTGTCCTGGGAAAAAGTGCGCCCGGTGGCACTTAAAAAGTGCGCCGGCGCACTTTTTCATGGAAAATGCGCACTTTTCTTGGCCGACGAAATAAAAGTGCGCCTGGCAGCACCAGAAAAGTGCGCTCGGCGCACTTTTCATGGATTTAGGCGCACTTTTGCCCCTGGCAACGACCTTCAGCTCTTTTGATGATTCCCGCTCCGTTTGAACTCCAAATTGATCCCCGTTTGAAGTGCCAAGCTCGTAGAAGAGTCATCCACAACGTGGTAACCTGAAATCTCAACAGAAACAACTCGAAACAACATCAAATTGCCCAAAAGAGGGCCAACGGGAGATAAAACATATTTTTCAAAAAAGTCATTCAAGTTTATCACAATTCGGAGTCAAACAAGGGGAATGTCGTTCAAATGTGGCGAGATAAACGCGGTAAATCAAACGTCATCAACTATGATCTTTAGGGATCTACAGTTTGAAGGCAGGCCCCTAAACAATCCGTGCACTCATCTTGCAGTCTTCCTTGATCTCTGCAGCACTTTCAAGAACGAAAACCTCAATAAGAATACTCTTTGTTTGAGAGCTTTTCTGTTCTCCCTAAAAGGCGCTGCTAAGAGGTGGCTTACTGGCAAACCACCTGGCTACTACACTGACTGGGATACTCTGGCTCAGGACTTCGTTGAAGAATACTTTCCTCCTACCAGAACAACAGCTATCAAGGACAACATCGCCAGATTCTTCCAGAAAGAAGGAGAAAGCTTATATGATACTTGGAATCGATTCCAAGAACTTCTCTACAACTGTCCTCATCATGGATTCGAGCAGAGGCAGTTAGCTGAAATCTTTGCTCGAGGCCTTCGAGAAGAATCTGCCAAGTGGGTCAATTCCCTAGCTGAAGGGGATTGCACTACACTCACACCTGAAGCTGATCTTCTTCACTTCGCAAACTGTGCTTCCAAGTCAAGGAACTGGGAACGACAATCTGAAGGATCAAGGAGCAAGCTAGATCTCAAGGCTACTATCAAGGCCGAAGTAGAGAAGCATTTGAAGAAGTCTTCTACACTGATCAAACCGGCGACAGCTGCTGTCTATGTTGCCGATTGCGAGTGGTGTGGAGCTTGCGCACATAACAGAGGCCGTTGCCAGAATTTTGGTAAGACAGAAGTCTGGTCTGCAGAAGAGGTAAATTTCATTCAACAAGGCTTCCTTAATAATCAGAATGGTTATGTTGGCTACCGCAACTTCAGGCAGCAAGGGAACTATCAAGACAGACCTCCCTACAATGCCGGCGCCAACCAGAACCAGAATAACCGCCCGGCTGGTCCAGCTCAAGATCAGAAGCCTAACCATCCGCCGGCAGGTGTCTACCAGCCGCCGCATCACAATCCGGGTAATTATGGAACTGCTCCTGGCAATCGCCAGAATCAATACCTGAACAACACCTATCCAGGGTAGCAACATCAGAGAGAAAACAACGTCAGTGACCTGGACAAGAAGCTTAGCTAGATCATCACCAGACTCGATGATCATGACAGTCAATTTAAAGCTCAAACTCTTCTCAATCAAGAACAGATAGCTGCCGAACAAAGAATTGAGCAAGCTGTGAACAACATCTCGAGCATGCTAGCATCTGGTCGACCATTTGGCCAACTTCCAAGCCAGACAGAGCCGAATCCGAGAAAGGAGCAAGCCAAGATGGTAACCGCTCGGAAATTTACAAGCTTATCTGCCAACGCTTGTTCTATTTTACGCAGGATCGCTGAATCTCAAGAGAAGAAGGAAGCACTAAAAGTGGCGCCTAAGGAGGATGATCCTCCTCTTGCACCGTACGTCGTGAAGCCTCCCTTTCCAAGAGCATTGCTGCCAAATGCAAGGATCGAGACTGGCATGAAGGGGAATAAAGAAGGATATCCTGATATTCGTAGCAAGAAACCTTCCTCTCCATATCCAGCTAAGTGTTTGATCCTGGTTCTTTCACTCTACCTCTTGTCATTAATGATGTTGAGATTGAGCGTTGTTTGGTTGATCTTGGCGCATCTATTAATGTTATGCCTATGAGTATGTTTTAAAAATTGAACCTAGGAGAACTTGAACCGCCTAGTATGCAACTAGTCTTTGCTGATAGATCACTTAAAACCCCTAGGGGAGAGATAAAAGACGTTGTTACTAAATGTGGTCCTTTCATGTTCTTAGCTGACTATGTGATCATTGACACTAGTAAGGATGATTCTACCATTCTCATAGGACGACCTTTCATGGCTACTACTGGAGTGCAAATTAACGTTCCAAATGGTTCTTTAACTTTGAGAGTTGGTAAAGAAACTGTCACGTTCCGCCTTAAAGACGGAATGAATTATAATCCTAAGAATGAAGAATTTCATTGTCTAGCTGTTGAAACTGTGGAGTTGACTCCGGTCAACTCCGTTACTAATGTCTCTTCTAGTGTGCCTAGATCTGTTGTTACTGCAGGTGCTGGACAGGTTATCAAACAGAAACAAAAATCTGTTCTTGAAAAGCCGCCAAAGAAGAAGGAACTGCAAGCCTCTTCTAAACCGCCAAGCAAGGAGTCTGGCAAGTCAAGGAGGCAGAATCACAAGAAGACGAAGACTCATATGGTATGGAGACCAGTTGTGCCGCCACCTTCTACCAAGCTAGCTGCACCACCAATTCGTTCTGAGCTACCGGCGCCGGAACAGGTATGGAAGGAGAAGCCGAAAGCATCTCCTAAGGAAATACTGACGATCACCGATCCTAGTGATATCAAGCCGGAGGTTAAAGAAAAGAAGGAGCCGATCGTTCTCATTCCATCCACTGTCATCCTTGTGGAAGATGATCCCTTGACAGAACTGTTCGGACCATTCAAGATCACTGACCACCTTCCCGACGGACGTACCAAGCTCTTACACGCGAACGGGAAGAAATTCATGCTCACCGGAGAAGCCCCGAAGCTCTACTTTATGAACTCCGATGCTAGCATTAAGGAGAATCTAAGTTGGGATGTCTCCTAATACCGTCCAGGTATCGTCCAGCTCAAGGACGTTAATAAAAGAGCGCTTCGTGGGAGGCAACCCACGGCTGGAGTCCATTTTTGATTTGTGTCAACCTTAGTGTTTTAAGGTCAGTTCGGGGGAGCCAAAAGTGCCAGTTTGTTTGATTTCTTATTTTCGTGTGTAGTCTGTGTGTCATAGTGTCAGTTGCAAGTCGATTGAGATCTTTTCGATTTTTGTGGATTTAACTGTGATTTTCTGAAGTTTGCCGGGATTGCGAAAATATTTTCAATCGTAAAGTTCAATATTTTTGGCGAAAATAACCCTACTTTCGGCGAAAATTATCTTTGAAATCCCACTGAGTTTTCCAGACGTCTCTGTTTCACATTTTCGGCGAAAATGTATTAATGTTTTCGGCGAAAACTCTTTGAAAACCGGCAGTACTTTTTAACTAGCATTTTCGGCGAAAACTTGCACTTATTTTCGCCGAAAATGTCTTTGAAAATCAACCAACTATTCACTTTAAAATCCGGATTCACCCTCTCTCTCTTCCTTCTTCATTTTCGAAACCAAAAACCTCCCTCCTCTGTTTTCGAAAACTGCCGACCGCCACCATCGTTTTTCACCGCCGCCACCCGTTTCCAGCCGCCGCCATCGCCGCTCCCTTCCCCATCCATTTCCGATCACTTTGAGCCCTAGAACAGCCGAATCGGAGCTCTACAGCTCTAGTTCACCCAAACCCTAAAACTTGTGATTTTTCACCGATTCCTCCCAATCCGTTCATTTTTAGCATCCATGGCTTCAAGGTAAGTTGTAGAACTTTTCATTACGAATATTTTGACATGTTGATTGCTGAATTTCGTCGGGGTTGACTTTTGGTTGACTTTTTAGTTTGCCTCGATTTGCGTGCCGACTGATTTCGTGTGAACTAGGTTAGCTAAACTAGTTGGACTGTTCTAGCATGCTTAGGGAGTATCGTGCTTAATTGTCATATCATTTGATCATGTGTTGCTTTGCATAAGACCTATTCTGTGTAATGTTGACTTTGTGAGAAATGTCGGTTTCACCATGAACTGTTTGTGATCATTTGGCTGCCCTATGTGCTCATTCTCGTTTAGATTTTTGTGCTTGCCATCTGAGATCATATTATACCGTCATTTTCCGCTGTGTGATAGTCTTACCGTGATTAGGGTTCAAGATGCTATGATGTTGACTTTCTGAATGTCGGTTTGACTTTCGAACTCTGATTGTGCTTATCAATTCTGGCTGTTCCTAAGCATGTATTTTATTGCTTGTGATTGCCGGTTAATCTGCTTTGCTTACCCCCACTCGGTTTTCCTCATTTCTTTGTGAAATTGAGTTTTTCTACTAAGTGTGGGGTAGGGTTTTAGTTTGACTAATATGGTTTCGTTCTGGTTTTAGGAACACCACTTATGAGCGCAGGACCAAGCAGAGACTTGACACCGCCTCGAGCTCCAGAGCCCCCGCTCCCGTCACACCCGCCGTCCAGAGCCCTCCACCAGCATTCCCTCGCCGTGCTGGGTACCATCGCACTGTTGCTCGTCTACCCGACTTCTATTTTGAGTGCTACCAGAAGCTCGAGAACATCCCTGGAGCCAATGTCCGTCCCCTCTCCATGGAGTCGCTCTTCGATCATGACGAGGACTACCACCGGAACGTGCTCGATGCACTGACGCACGCCGGACTCCTAGAGCTGACCACCATAGCCTCCGACTTCCCAGACATCACTCTCCAGGAGTTCTGGGCCACCTTTGATCTGGACGAGCACAAGAGGAGGCAGTGCAAGAAGGTTGTTTCCTTCTATCTTGGCGGGGTGTACAGGACGCTCACCTACGATGAGTTTGCTGCTCATCTAGGCATCCCCTATGAGCACTACCACGGACATCACCTTGGATGGGGCGACGATGATGACGAGGAGGAGTACCATGCACTCTGGAGCCACATGACTGGAGTGCCTGGCGATCGCCTCACGGACCACAACTCAGTTAAGTCCTCTCTCACCCTCTCTTTAAATTCATTCATATGGTTTGGCGTAGATCGCTTTTATATGTTCCAGAGAAGGACCGCCACCATATCCTCAAGGAGGAGCTTATGCTTCTTCGAGCAATCCGGGAGAGCTACCCTCTTCACCCCGGATGGGTGCTTGCTCGCATCTTCCGCCAGAAGACCAAGAGGCGGACGCCACCTCGCTTACTCCTGGGAGATAATTTCATCGGCCAGCTCATCATCTCCTTCGGCCTCAGCAATGAATATGGCCCGAACATTCCACGACGCCGAGTACGGACCGTTGGAGGAGACTTGGCGGTTGAGTACGACTTAGAGTTGGACCTCAGTCCCCAGGTAGCAGCAGATCCTCCACTCCAGCATGTGTCCGAGTCGGAGGACGAAGATGATTCTGAGGAGCCTCAGCCTCAGTTCGAGCCAGAGTTTCATAACCATATACCCTCGCCACATCATCAGGCAGAGTATGCACACCAGTCGCCGCCGCACATTCCAGATCCATATCAGGCGCCTCACCCTCAGCACCACCCGCATCCCACGGATATTGGAGAGCTTCATGAGCGACTGCAGGAGTGGCGCATCACCGACAACGCCACCCAAGAGGCGAGATGGACCATTATGCAGCAACATATGCGCCGCGCTGACGAGTGGTATGAGGCACAGCTGGCGTGGCATCGTCAGCTCGGCGATTTCCTCCGCTTTCCACCTCCCGACGCGCCTGACGAGCAGTGATCGGGTTGTATCCTCTTTCTTGTCCCTTCTTTTTATTTCTTCTTTTTTCTGTGTGGATCCGAGACACTTGTCCCGGTTTCCTTTTTATGTTTCATTTGTTTTTGTTTCTTCTTTTTGTAGGCAGTAGGGAGATTCCCTTTGCTTCGCTTAGGTAGATTCCCTCTGCTCCGAGGAACCGTGCTCATCCCCTACACCAACCATCTCGGTCCAGGTTCTTCTACTTCACTCTGAACTCCAATTTTAAGTCCTGTGAGGACACAGTCCTGATTTAAGTGTGGGGTAGGATGCTAGAGAACCTTGCATGAACTTGATTGCCCTTGATTGTGTTTTTGTGTGCCTCGTGATTCCATTCCAGTGTCTCTAGCATTAGAATGGCTCAGTTCTTGATTTTTGATGTTAAGTTGCTGTTCAAACTTTCATAATGATGCTTAGACTGCTTAACCTAGAACTTGAGAACCAACTTGTATACTTTGATGCTAAATTGCCTGGTCAGAACAGAATTTTAAAATCACACTTGTAGTTTGCAGCCTTGATTGCATGAAAATTACTGAATCCGACTAGCAAACCAAGTGTGAGCTTTTGGTCCATTGCACGTCACTTGCAATTTAAATTCTTTCTGAGTGGTTTTCTATTTACTTGAATGAGTTAGAATTTGCATGAGACCTACTCGAGACCACACGATGACACGAGTTCTAAAATGATAGGGGCACCTAGATTCAGCTACTAAGCCAGATAGCCTACCTAACGATAAAATCCATTAGGTGTAGACCCTTGAGCTTGGCCTGTTCTTTCGGTTCATAATACATTACAGCCATTTCCCATTCTTTCATTCCCCGTTGATCCCCTGTGGTTGTAGTTCTAGATTGACCTACCGAAAGTCGGTTTGTGGTAACCTGCCTATAGCCACTAAACAGGTGGTCTTAGCTATTATGTCAGGACGTGTAAACCCCTCTAGCAACTAAAAGAGAAAAAAATCGGCACAAAAGAAAAAATAGAAAAAGTAGAAAAGAAGCAAGTTTCGAAAAAAAATGAAAAGAAGAAAAAGAGAAAAGTTTCAAGTGTTTAGTTCAATAAAACGTTCTTCTCCCTACAAATGGAAGAACGAAGTCAAAAGGAAAGTTGAAAAGAAAAGAAAAAAAAATGTGCAAAGAAAAATAATAAAGTGCTAGGTTGCTTGAGGGTATCATAGGACGGGCGTTCATTATTCCACCCGTGTCTGGTTAGATGGTAGGAAGCCACAGATTAGATTCGAGGGAAGTTAGTCGAAAGCTACACCGCACCAAAGCCATCATCATACATTCCCATCATCCATCTCATTATAAACCCAAGTAGTGTAGAATTCGTTACAGTCCTAGCAGGGAAGTCCTTCTTGACTAGTTACTCGTGTTGTCACAGTGGTGGAGATGTGGTCGAAATGCAAACTTATGACAGAATTCAGAGACAGAAAATGATTGAGAGCATAAACACGTCCTTAAACACAGAGAGTGAGAGTTCCCATTGTACTATATATATCCTGTGTGAGGAGTCTAGTCGGTCAGGTCAAATTCGTGCATAATTGGTTGCTAATTACTTGTCGTGTGCAGTTTACTAGTGAGACCAGGTAGTTTGGCTGATCTGTATGTATGTTAGGTTTCTTGTTCTAGGATCGAGCTGTCTAATAATTCATTGTGTTTGATTGAGCTCCAGTTTAATCGATCTTATCATTTGTGAACATGAGCGTTTTTATTCAGTTTGCTTGAGGACAAGCAAAAGCTTAAGTGTGGGGTATTTTGATGACACTCGATTTGACGTGATTATCAGCCTCATTTAAGCGACATTTCATTGCTTAAGACATGGTTTTTAGGGTAGAATAGCGAATATTCAATCAATTGCCATATCTCGTGCCATTTGTGTTACCTTGGCCCGTTTCGGGTCTATTTGATGGTTTTCTAGTGTTTTTATGTTAGCACAGGTTTTTGCCATCGAATAAGTAGCCAAGGGCGTGTCTAAGGAGTTGGAACTTCGAGGAACCACACCGGAATCGATCAAAGGAGCCAACCAAGTCGAAACAATTCCTGCCCCGGTTTACAAAGGAGTTTTTGCGAAAATACCTTAGTGTTTTCGGCGAAAATACATGCACAAATCCACTGATGTCAACTAAAGGAAGTTTTTGGTGAAAACCCTAAGTTTTCGACCGAAAACTATTGGACCAAAAATTACAGGAGAAATCATCCGGCGGACCATCCATTTACACTAGGATTTTCGGTGAAAATACCCTAGTATTTTCGGCGAAAATATCAAGCCAAATCCGGCGGTATTAGGGTTAAGTATAAATACTTAACTGGCGGCCCATATCAAGGGTGATATCATAATTACATCAATTACCACCGAACTTGAGAATTCTCCCAAGTTCTGAAGCAGAGAGTTAGAGTTCAAAGAGCCGGAAAGAGATCGTGACGCCACCCCTTCCATCTCGGAGACTCGGAGCTAGGATTGCAGTTTATCAAAGATCGAAGTCTGCCAGAGTCGTCTTAATTAGGTTTTTCAGATTCTTTTATGTTCTTCCTCTGGATGATGAACTCTTTCTTTATCTTTGATTCTTTTGTGATAAACATGAGTAGCTAAACTCTTAGAGCTTAGACTAGATGAACCCTAAGTGACCCAGGGCTTTAAAGCGGTCACGGATCGGCGGTGATTAGATTCAAAGTTCAATAGATTCTCTTTCATGTTTGATTTGTTCTTCATTGTTCATGTTTCTTGTCTGGATTGATCACCTAGATTAGATTCTTGTTAAGCTAAGGATAGAAGCGAACGCTCGCCTTACTTTAAAACATCAAATTGAACAATTAACCTTATAATTGGAGCGTGCCTTTCGTAGGAACCGGTTAGGGTTAATCCACTGCAAGAGTAACTCATAAATCACTAGTAATCGCACTAGTTAAGTTAAGTCGTTGCGAGAGGCGACCGTACCCGGGCGACTAATTAATCTTGGTAGCTAGAACGGATAGAGCGAATGTTCGCCGGTCTTAAACCTAAGGGTAAGGAGTTATGGTGGTGTCTTAGAATTGATTGAATGAGAATCGAAATTCGCTGATCTGTTGATTGCCAATGTTCTGGGGAACGAAGGAGGATTCAAAGTCTAAGTTCATCTATCATCTCTGTTTTCAAACCCTAATTTCCAATCTGTCTTTAGTTTAAATTTTTAATTTCTCTGCATTTGTTAGAATTAGAAGTCGTGGAACTCACACCACGCACGAAGTGTGTAACCTGAGTAATTTGACAGCTTATTTGAGTTGTCAATCATTAGAAGGCCCGTGGAATACGATCTAGTCTACCTTGGTAGGTTAGTTATTTGATACCGCTAAAACTGCAGCATCAAGTGGTGATTAAAAATTGAATGAATTAAGTCTGAAACCTGCTAGTCTTGTGATTGTCAATGCCTTGGTGATCTTAGGGGGATTCGAGTCTAAGCTCTCGTCTCGTTAATTGAAATCAATCAATCTATTAGCTTTAATTAGTTATTTCTTTCTTTGCATGCTAGTTGTAGAAATCTCGTGGAACTCACATCACACAACTTGTTTAAACCGAGTAGTTACTGACTTCTTTGAGTAAACGTGAAAGAAGGACCCCGTGGAATACGATCTATCCTACTTTTGTGGGATAGTTATTTGATACCATTGTTTTATAGTTTGTCAGAAGGCTCGAAAGGAATGGTGGAAGACCAGGTGGTTTCCAGAGGCATGCAAACACATATTATGGTGAGCAGCAACGAGAGGATTACCAACAGGAACAAGACAGACCTTCCAACAGCAACAATGGACCATTACAGATGTCCTCTGAAGACTACATCTGGCTGATGTTGCTCTTTCAGCAGACCTCTAACACAGCTTCATCATCATCAAACTATCAAACCAATCCAAGCGCTAGAGCTGTCAACACCAACAACCAACCTCATACCAACTTTGCTGGTACTATCACTCTTTCTTATAATCTATCCTACCCTTTACGATCAAATGACATGTGGATTGTGGATACTGGTGCATCTAATCATATCTGCAATTCTCTGAAGCATTTCATATCATATAGAGTTTTCAATGGTGTCTTCATCACGTTACTTCATCATACTAAGGTTTCAGGTACTCACCGTGGTTTAGCTAGGACACCTACTGAAATTCTTCTTCATGATGCTCTATACATACCTTCTTTCTCATTTAACCTAATTTTAGTTAGCAAACTCACAAGAAACTGCCTATGTCACTCTTATTTGAATCCAATTCTTGCACCATTCAGGACCTAGCTACACAAAAGACGATTGGTTTTGCAAAAGAAGCTAAAGGTCTCTACCATCTCCACAATCCAGCCAACAAACCAGATCAACCCTTCATCAGTTCTGTCAAACACCTCGTATCATCAACCTTCAACTTTCAACCACAAGATATCAACCTATGGCATTGCCGTCTCGAAACTAGAACTAAGCTTTTCAATATATGTAATCCAGAACTTTCTCTTTTTCCAGTTACTCATTGTCAATAATGTCATTTAGCTAAACGGAAGAAGCTTCCTCTGTCTGTTAGCACTTTTGTTTCTCCTGAACCCTTCTCTTTGATACACACTGATATTTTGGGGCCTTTAAGAGTTAATTCATATGATGGTTACTCATACTTTTTAACTATAGTTGATGATTACTCTAGAGCTGTTTGGGTGTTTCATATGAACTACAAGCTTGATGCTCATTCCCTCCTTAAATCGTTCTATACCATGACTCAAACTCAGTTCATTAGCAGAATCAAAACAATAAAGAGTGACCAAGGAATGGAATTTCACATGCTAGATTTCTGTGCAGAGCATGGTATAAAACATCAAATGTCTTGTGTAAGGAGACAAGAGCAGAATGGAAGAGTATAACGTAAACACCAGGACATCCTGAACATAGCTCAATCCTTAAGGTTTCCAGCAGACCTACCCCTCAGATTTTGGAGTGATTGTGTGATTCATGTTGTTCACATTCTAAACCGACTACCAACACCCTTGTTATCCAACCAAACTCCTTTTGAAAAACTGTATGGTCACTCACCAGATTACTCCCATTTAGAGTTCTTGGTTACTCATGTTATGGTTCAGCTATTGATAGGAATAAACCCAAATTTGATGTCAGGGCTAGACAAGGTGTTTACCTTGGTGTCGCTTCAGGAATCAAAGGACACAATATCTATGATTTGCATGACAAATGGATTTTTGTTTCCATAAATGTGGAGTTTCATGAGAATATTTTCCCTTTTAGGTTTGCACCTTTGTCTGTTACTACTGATCTAGATAACACTCATACGTCATATCATGATCCATTTGCATCAGTTCCACTTTTCCATGTCTCACCAATGCAGGTGGATCACTCATCACTTACCTCATGGTTCTGATCTTGAAGCATCTAGGAGGCCATCCTATGCACCTAGTGCAGGAGATGACCAAGCTTCACAGTCTTCTCACATTGAGATGCTTCATGATTCATATCATGAGGAAGACAACCAAACTACTACACAACATCATCATCCTCAACCATCACCTATTCCAGCCCCTAGACGATCCATTGAACATACCAGACCTCCCACTCACTTAGCAGACTACATAACTGGTCAAGTGACATCTCAATATCCAATTACATCTCATACCACCTATGACAATCTATCTGAAACTCACAAGCACTTTGCCATGACCATGACCAGTATGACCGAACCTAAAACTTTGATGAAGCAGTGAAAGAGGAATGTTGGAGAAATGCAATGAAAGCTTAGCTGCAAGCTTTGGAAGATAACCAAACATGGGACATTGTAACCTGCCATGTTGGAAAAAGACCAGTAGGTTGCAAGTGGGTCTATAAAATCAAGCTTCATTCATATGAAAGAATTGAAAGGTATAAGGCCAGACTGGTGGCCAAAGGATTCACTCAGATATACGGTATAGATTTCTTGGATACCTTTTCACCTGTGGTTAAGATGAACACCGTGAAACTTTTATTGGCTGTAGCAGCAGTCAAGCAATGGCATTTGGAACAAATGGATATAAGCAATGCCTTTCTACATGGGGACTTAGATGAAGAGGTATACATGGAGATACCTCAAGGAATTCATACAAAAGAATCTAACCAAAGGAAAGTTTGTAATTGAAGAAATCCTTGTATGGATTGAAACAGGCAAGTAGGCAATGGTTTGCCAAGTTAATAGAGGCATTGTTGAAGTTTGGTTTGACTCAATCCATGTCAGATCATTCTCTATTTACCAAGGCAACATCTTCTATAGTCGTAGTTATGTTGGTATATGTGGATGACCTAATAATATCAGGTGATAATATCGAGCTAATAAATCATGTCAAGAGCTTTCTTGGAATAGAATTCAAGGTAAGAGACCTAGGACAACTAAAGTATTTCCTAGGGCTGGAAATAGCTAGACTCAAAGTAGGGATATTAGTTTGTCAAAGAAAATATGCTTTGGAGTTTCTTAAGGATACTGGTTTCATGGACTGCAAACCTACAAAAACACCTATTGACATGAAAACCAGGTTATCTAGAGAAGAAGGGGAAGCTTTAACAGAAATCACAAATTACAGAAAGCTGGTTGGAAGACTAAACCACTTAGTCACCACCAGACCTGACATGGCATACTTAGTCCAACAGTTTTGTCAGTTCCATTCAGTACCGTATACTAGTCATCTTCAAACAGCACACAGAATCCTAAGATATATTAAGAGCTCACCAGGCCAGGGTTTATTCTTTAGCTCGGGCAATGAATTGACTCTAACAGGTTATTGTGATGCTAATTGGGGTGCTTGTCCTGACATGAGAAGGTCAATAACAGGGTACTACACCTTCCCGGGGGAGTCATTGATTACTTGGAAGGCCAAGAAGCAAAGCGTTGTGTCAAAATCATCATCAGAGGCAGAATATAGAGCTATGTCACAGTTGGTGTGCGAAGTTCAATGGCTCAAGAAGATACTTCGAGACTTGTTTATAACACATGATGCAAGTATTGATATCCATTGTGATAACAAGTCATCAATTCACATGGCAAGGAATCATGTGTTTCACGAGTGAACTAAACACATAGAAATTGACTGCCATGTCATTAGGGAGCGAGTGAAGAGCGGATTGGTGTCACTAAGTTATGTCTGCTCAGACAGAAACTTAGCTGACATATTTACAAAATGATTGAGTGTGCAAATGTTTCAATGGATTTTACTCAAACTGGGAGTATATGACATGTACTCACAAGTTTGTGGGGGACTGTTAACAGACATGTGCATCCATAGCCATGGTGAAAGAGAGGCGTACAGACCTGCAACATAGAAGGAAATAGCCCAGACAGCTGAAGCAGAGACGAAGAGAGAAAAGGGCTGAAATATAGTTAATGTGTTGCTGGAAGTTATCAGTATAAAGCACATGATAGGCCATAGCAAATTAGTTAGGATAGTTTGTCCTTTCGTTTATTCTTTTTGTATATATTCTTGTAAAGCTCCTACGTTTTGAGATAATGAATCAATAGCATATTCCAAAGCTCCTCCTCCGTTTTATCCCTTTCTCAGATTCCAATTTCAAGAAGAGTCGGAAGAGCTGGCAGATTGTGTTTCAGGAGCCTGTTTACCTGATCGGAGATCTAAAAATCGAGTTCGCCACTCCGATTATCAAAACTCCACCGCCGAAAAATTTACTACAATCGTCTGAACATCTCGCTCAGCCATCGAATCTGGTATCATTACCTCCACCTCCTTTGTCGGTGCCGCTACCGAAGAAGTCGATGAACATAGTGAGAAAATCTAGTAGTAAGGCAAGTTGATCAGGATTGTTTTCTTCTTCCAGACCTCCACTTGCGCCGAGAGGGAATCCGAATAAGTTGGTTGATAGCGGTGACTAGGGAGAAGGCTTAGTCAGTGAAAGTTGGCTGGTAGTGGTAGCGGAGGTCTAGAGACAGGGAAAGTGGAGAGATTGTAAAATAGAAGTAGGGTTTGGGAGAATGAAGAGTGAAGCCAAGGATTTGGGCAGATTAACGCAACCCAATAATTTATTTCATGAGCTTGATTTTGATTTATGTGATCTATCACATTATTGGGTCGGGTTGGGCTTTGGCCGGAAAACCCGAAGCTCGGTCAAGACTTATAAATACAACCCAGGCTTGCCCGATATTAATTTGACTAGGTTTCGGGCTACCAGAAACCCGGTTTGACCTGGTTTGGGTTGGGAAAAACCCGGTTGGGTCAGGCAAAACCTGATCGGTCCGGGTCTCCCACCCCTACTTGTACCCATTAATGAGTCATGACTATTAAACAATACTAGCCTTTCTTTCATTTCGTATCAAATTTTCTTTTGTCTTGGTTTAATGTGATCTGATCCTCGTAGTAATGACTAATAAAGATGATGATTAATTAAATTGGGGAACCTTTCTTTCATTCCGAGATGCGTGTATTTGGTGTTTGTGGGCCGGGTTGTGCAGGTGGACTTTGAAGGAGTTGCAGATCTAGTTTCGACGAAGCTCCTGGCCGATCAAGTACTTACCATCCCATGAGGGACTATTGTAGAAGAAATTTTGCTGCTGCAAAAACGAGCTCCTGCTTGGCGCTCCATGATGGTTTGCCGTTCAGGTAACAGGGCCGCCCATTACGTGGCTCACATGGCTCTGACTAACCTCCCAGGAATCATGGAGGTAGACATGACTTCCTGGGTAGGGACTTGATGTTCCTTTTTTTATTTGTGCTGGCTGTCTAGGTCTCTCCGCAAGGAGCTGTCTATGCCAAAAAAAAAATTAAATTGGGGAACCTGGAAATTAAACAGATGCGAGAATAGTAGTAATTGATGTTGAGAGTTAGGGTGGGAAGAACCTGTTTGAGCGGGTTTTAACCAACCCTATCAAATTGGATTTCTGATCTACTGAAATTCTGATTAAATGTGTGCAGGCATAGGCATCAGGATTGAAAAATTAATATTTTTTAGTAACATTTGAAAAAATCTTGGTCAAGCTCAAGCCCGGGCCGAATACTGAAATAAATTAAAAAAGTTCAACTATTGTCAGGCCTAAGGCCTATTCTAATGATTACAATTCTAATTTTAATGACTACAACCCTAAGCGGGTTTTGTAGTTTTTTAGTCAAGATTATGGTAATTGCGGGATTTTGGATGTGGTATTGAGTGTGCGATTGAGAATAGTGAATTGAAATGTGATGTACCACTGTGCCATACTATGCTGCGTTTTTGTGATCTAAAGTATAATATGGAAGGAGCCAACGTTGCCCTAGGAATGTGATTTGGAAATCATTGTTGGCTTACCGACGGGTAGCCACTATTCTCTCTACGGGAAAGGATCATATTGGATGTGCCAAGATCTCTACATAGGTGGGAGTGCCTCTCTGGCCGGCAGGGTAGCGGGGTAATAACTCATTTGGCACCTAATTAGACACTAAGTAATTTTGATTGAAATGTGATGTGTTTGAGATTGTGGTTGCACTTGGATTTGTGCGATTGGGTGATGAAGTGATTGAGTTATGATGATGTGGTTAGTTGTGATGTGGGGAATTGTTGGTGATTATGATATTTAGATTTGTGAATGCTAGTGTAGAGAACTACACATGTTTGATAACCTAGGCTACTTTAGGGATGATAACGACGAATTGGAGAATCATGTAATGTTGTTGAGAATTATTGCTATGGTTAATGATGTAATGATGCACATGATGGGGTAGAGACTTGTGGTTGATCACCTAGAAATATTACTAAGGGGTCGTTCACTTGAGAGATTTGGGGTGATTTGGGGCTCAAATTTTCTTCATAGAGATTTGGACGAAATCTACTGTTTACTTTACAATTGGAGATGGAGATTTGGGGAGAATTGAAGATTTCGAGGTGGGCCCCTGGAGATTTGGGGAGCATTCTGAAATCTCTACTAATACCAGAGATTTGAGGAATTTGGAGCTTACTTTTACAAAAATAACCCCAACTAACTTATCTAATATCAAAAGTGCCAGGTATATAATAAATCCAAATTAGGGATTCAGTCCTTCTAACATTACAGCAGCAAAGTTAGGGTGGCGATTACCCATCCGCGGATTTTTTTATCCATATCAACTCGATCCATATGTAAATGGATCGGATATGGATCAACACTAGATGGATCGGATTCTATTTGGATCGGATTGGATCGGATATGAATTTTTAAATTTATTCAATTCGGATTTGGATCGGATTTGGGTAATCCGTTTAACTCAAATCTAAATTTCCAAAAACAAAAACTCAAATCAAAGAAACAAAAATCCAAATATGGAAACAAAAAAACAAAACTCAAATTACATAAACAAAATTTCAATTCATGTCAAATGACAAATTACCAAATGACAAAAAGAAAGAAAGAAAGTTGCAGCAATTTTAGACGTAGAAATCCTCAGTTTAGAAACACGATACTATAAACATGCCTTATGCTTAGGGGTGGCAATTTTATCCAAGTCCGCGGATATTTATCCGATCCATCCGACCGAATACCATTTAGATGGATATCCAATTTAAATGGACGGATCAATATCAAATCCATTTAACTTGGATAGAATATGGATTTTATCCAAATGGATTGGACTTTATCCAATTACCCATAGCCCAATATTCATAATTCATAGCTTAATCGACTAGAAGGACATTGTTAGTTTGCGTGTTTAACTCATCGAACGACCATCAGGAATCATTCGGCCGGCTGACAACCATGGGATAATAATAATTAATATTAATATTATGGCATAATCCGGGGATAAATGATTGAATACTATTGTTTCAACGTTCAATTAAGGTCAGTTATTTATCACTGTTTTAGATATATGTTCATAGTGGGTTTGAGAGCATAAGGCATGTTTATGGTATCGTGTTTCTAAGCTGGGGATTTTCTACGTCTAAAATTGCTGCAACTTTTTTTTTTTTTTTGTCATTTGGTAATTTGTCATTTGACATGAATTGAAATTTTGTTTATGTAATTTGAGTTTTTTTTTCAGATTTGGATTTTTGTTTCTTTGATTTGAGTTTTTGTTTTTGGAAATTTAGATTTGAGTTAAACGGATTACCCAAATCCGATCCAAATCCGAATTGAATAAATTTAAAAATCCATATCTGATCTGATCCAATCCAAATAGAATCTGATCCATCTAGTGTTAATCCATATCCGATCCATTTACATATGGATCGAGTTGGATATGGATAAAAAAATCCTCAGATGGGTAATCGCCACCCCTACTTATGCTCTCAAACCCACTATGAACATATATCTAAAACATTGATAAATAACTGACCTAAATTGAGCGTTGAAACAATAGTATTCAATCATTTATTCACGGATTATGCCATAATATTAATATTAATTATTATTATCCCATGGTTGTCAGCCGGCCGAATGATTCCTGATGGTCGTTCGATGAGTTAAACACGCAAACTAACAATGTCCTTCTAGTCGATTAAGCTATGAATTATGAATATTGAGCTATGGATAATTGGATAAAGCCCAATCCATTTGGATAAAATCCATATTCTATCCAAGTTAAATGGATTTGATATTGATCCGTCAATTTAAATTGGATATCCATCTAAATGGTATCCGGTCGGATGGATCGGATAAATATCTGCGGACTTGGATAAAATTGCCACCCCTAGCAACAGTCAAATTAAAGAGAGAAGACTCTTCTCACGGGAAAGAAGGAGGCATTGAAGGAGTAGAAGGGCCTACATCAATCCAAGTAAGTACTCTAAACGCCTTTTCTCTAATCAGTCAGCCTATGAGCTGTTCGGTCCGGGATAATATTGTGTTTGTTAAAACAAATAGAGATGAGAAAGAGGGAGAGGGAAGGAACGTTCTAGAGAGAGGGTGACATCTAGGCCTTCGGGATCGGCCGTAGATAGATCTAGGTCTAGGGGGAGAGAGTTTTAGGGAGGGTTTCACCGGAGGATCGATTTCATCGTTCTTTTCAGATTAGGGACTATCAGATTGCCCTGGAAGCATCGGACGGACGGTTTGGTTCGATCTTAAGTGTAGTTGTCTCAAAAGGTTCTGCTTCACACTTTATCTTTCTAGATCGTTCTCTTGTGCTCTGGTTGGAATGTGTTTTGCAGGTGGCTTCAGAAAACAGATGGAGGTTTTCGCTTAGCTGCAACTCTTCGTCAGTTCGTCGTACTGTTTCAGTCTCTTCGCTAGCGTCGTCATCCGATCGGCTTCTAAAGATTGCTGAATCTTGCTCAAATGGGAAGACATTTTATGTGCTCATGCCTATGGTTTCTACTTCTGATGGTTGCACGAGCCTCCTCCGTGTTCTTAGAAGCTGGATCGCTAATGTTATTGTTCCTCCCCCACCTTCCTCTTTGGTCGGCTTAACAAAGTCATTCGCACAGGTGGCAAGAGGACCTAGCTTTACTCTTCAAGGCAGGTGTATGAATCTAAATATCAACGGAATCCCGAGCTTTAAGGTGGAAGACGATGGAGTGAAGGAAGGACTTCGGTATCTAGACGGTTGTGTTGTATTCCGCTTCGGTTTTCAGGAGGAGGTTAACTGGAACGAGTTTCGTCTTTGGTCTCACCGGAACTGGGGTACAGCTCTTGACGTTCAGTTTCATAGGCTTGACGATGGGCTGTGGCTTTTTCACTGTGGCACACAAGCAAACGTGGACAAAATTATGACCCTCAAACAATGGGCTTTCAAGGGTCGACAAATTCTCATAGACAAATGGATCTCAGAAGCAGGCCAATCAGCCGTCACGCTCAGTGAAAATGTGGTATGGGTTATGGCAAGGGGTCTTCCTCTACACCTTCGTTCTTTGGATTTATTCTGGCATGTGGGCGAAGCATGTGGGAAGTTTCTAGACTTTACAAGCGGAGATTCTCTACCTCTGTTCGCCTGAAAATCTGTTTGATCGGAGCTCTTCCGGAGAAGGTACAGATTTGTTTTGGAGATTCAGTTTTCCTGGTATTGATTGTTCCGGATGGAATGCCGACCTCAGTTATCCATCATTCCTCCTCGTCACTCGCGAAGGAAAGGAAGGACAAGGGGAAGTCTCGTACCATGGACTCCGTCGACGCCACAATTTGCTCTTCCTCCAGCTCGACCCCGGCTCTCGTTCCGGTGTCTCATTCCACTATTTCTACGTCATCCTTCTCACGGCCCGAGGCGGATATTAACAATCTTTCTGAGGTCAACATCAATTCCAAGGTTACAGAAAGGATTAAGGACTTGTCAGTTTCAGAGGTTCCTCCACCTCGAACAGAGTGTAACTTCGTTGGTCTCTGCTTGGATTACAAAGACAGTTTGTGGCTGGTTAATTCTGTTAGTTCATCCTCTACGAACTCGGTTTTGGTTGATATGGAGAACTGGACTATTGGGCCTTCTTTAAGCCCATCTGCAAAGTCTCATTTTAAGTTTTGTCTCCAGGAGTCCTTGGGCCGGCAGCTTCCATTTCACTCTTTTGTCTGGTCCAAACTCTTTACCTATTGACCTTTCTCTCCAAATAATTTACCTGCCATCTCAAACTCCATCAGCGGCTCTATCCTTCCTTTCCCCTCTTCCTCTTTCTCGCTGGCGTCGCTCTCGCTAATTCCCCCGGAAACAGATTTGCTCACCGATCCTAGCATCCTCTCCTCAGAAGCCTCTTCAGAACCCTCAGTTCCAGAAGTTACTCAATCTTCAATTGAGGCTCCCGTACCTCTTTCAATGGAGGTCGAGTCAGCCGCTGCTCTTTTTGGTCTTGAGCTCTTTGGCAGCAGAGAAAAAGGTTCATCGGTGGCTTTAGAGACGTGTACGGAAGTCTCGTCTCGAAGATCCCTCGAACTTGCACGGATAGGGAATTGAGACGACTTGGCCCCAGTCCTGTGTTGTTGGGACGCAGATGTGTTTCACCTCCAACTCGATATGAATTTTAACATCTTAACGTGGAATGTTCGAGGATTGGGTTTTAGCGACAAAAGATTCAGAATTAAGCAGCGTATTATGGGCTTGAGACCCTCGATTTCCTGCCTTCAAGAAACCAAGTTAGAGCTGGTCGATGTTTCGATTATTCATAGTCTCAGTGGCGAGACAGGATGGAGTTGGTCCTATAAACCAGCGATTGGCACTTCTGGTGGTGTGATCACGTGCTGGTTGGACTCTGCATTTGATATTGAGGGAGAGTGGATTGGTTCTTTCGCTTTGGTCACTATCCTCCGTTCTCGTATCGATCTTTTTCAATGGGTTCTCGTAAACGTGTACGGGCCTTGTGAACACAGTCAGAAGCTCGTCTTCCTTGATGAGTTGCGCTCTTTTGCCAATTGGTGGAACTTGCCCATTTGTTTCGTGGGAGATTTCAATTTGATCCAACATCCTGATGATTCTTCTAGATCTTCTCCTAATAGATCGGAGATGCAATGGTTTAACAATTGGTGTGCCGAGTTGGGCCTCATCGAGCTACCTCTTCGAGGTTCCACTTTCACTTGGTCGAACCTTCGCTCTGCCCCTTCACAGTCTCGCATTGATCGCGTCTTCATCTCACCGGAGTGGGAGTTACACTATCATGGATGTAACATTGTGGCAAAAATCAGAACTAATTCCGACCATCGTCCTCTTATTTTGGAGTGTGGATCTAACTTACCCATTAGGAGACCTTGGAGGTTCGAAAATATGTGGCTCGCTCATGAGGATTTCAAGTCGTCGCTGGAATCTTTTTGGAGACAGTCTGGGACGCCCTCTGCTGATCTATCCTCTCTAAGCAAAAAGTTCAAAGCCCTCAAGACTCATCTTAAGGCATGGAACTTATCCGTGTTTAAACGCGTCCAACTTCAAATTGACGAAAAGTTACTTGAGGTTGAACGACTTGACTCGCTGTAAGAGATTGGTGCCTTCACGGAGGAGGATTTAAGGAGTCGCATTGCTGCTAAGTGTGCCTTAGATCGTTTATGGAAATATGAGGAAATATGTTGGCATCAAAAAGCCAAAGAGAACTGGCTCCATTTGGGAGACCGTAACACGCGCTTCTTCCATCGTGTGGCCAACGCCAAACGTAGATGGAACAACATTGCAAGCATTTCGGTTAACGGTTTGGTGGTTGAAGGACAGGTTGATTTAAAGGCTGCAGCGGTCTCATTCTACACCTCTTTATACACTGATCCTAAACCTATTAGGCCTTTTCCTCAACATCTTCTTTTCAGCTCTATCTCGACAGAGGATGCTTCTCTGCTGATTACTCCTTTCAGCCAAGAGGAAATTTGGTCTACAATCAAAGGTTGCGCCGGTAACAAGTCCCCCGGCCCCAATGGCCTTTCTCTTGAGTTCTTTAAACATAATTGGGATATTATCAAGGAAGATGTGTGTGCTGCAATTTTTGATTTTCCTGCTACCTCGCTGATCCCACCCAATGTTAACAGCACGTTCATTGCCTTGATACCCAAAAAGGATGCGGTGGAAGAATTCCGTGATCTTTGACCGATAAGTTTGGTCGGAGGAATTTATAAGATTCTATCCAAACTTCTTGCCGGAAGACTCAAGAAGTGCATGCCTCGGGTCATTTCTAATCATCAATGTGCTTTCGTGGGGGGAAGACAAATTCTGGATGTCGTTCTCATCGCAAACGAGTTGATTGACTCTAGGCTACGAAGCAACAGACCAGGTTTGATTTTCAAGCTGGACATCGAAAAAGCATTTGCTCATGTTAACTGGATTTGCTTGCTTTCGGTTATGCAAAAAATGGGCTTCCCAAGTCTCTGGTTATCTTGGATATCGGTATGCATCTCGACTGCCCATTTTTCTGTTCTCATTAACGGGGAAGCCGCAAGATATTTTCACATCACGAGGGGTTTGAGACAGGGAGATTCCTTGTCTCCTCTGCTTTTTATAAGTGTTATGGAGGTTCTGTCTCAGATGCTTTCCTCGGCTCAAGACGCTGGATTGATTAACGATTTCTTCATGAATGAAACCTTTTCCAGGGGTCAAGTTAACCATATTTTCTATGCTGATGATTCGCTTGTGTTCTGTGATGCCTCTATTACTCAGGTTCAAAATTTGATTGCCACTCTGATTTGTTTTGAATGCATTTCTGGATTGAGGATCAATTTTCACAAGTCTGAGGTTTTTCCAATTGGTGAAGTTCAGAATCTCGGATCCATGGCAAGTATGTTTGGCTGCCCTGCTGCTTCCCTCCCGACTTCCTATTTAGGTTTGTCGCTTGGCATTAAAGGCTCCAACCCCAACCTCTGGGACCCTGTTTTGTCTAGCATGGAACGGAAATTGGACACATGGAAAGCTCATTTTCTTTCTTTTGGAGGTCGTGTGACTCTCATCAAGAGCGTGCTCTCCTCTCTTTCGGTTTATTTCATGTCCCTCTTCAAAGCTCCTTGCTCAGTCATCTCGAAACTGGAACAGATTCAGAATCGATTGCTATGGTCGGGCGGTTCTGAGACTGACAAAATTCATTGGGTTGCTTGGAAACTTGTCAAAACTCCTAAGAAGTTAGGGGGCCTTGGGATACAGGATCTCAGATCTCTCAACTCGGCTCTGCTCTACAAGTGGCTATGGAGATATGCAGTTGGGCGAACGACCTGGTGGAGGACTCTGATTCATCTGAAATGTGGCACTGGCTCTTCAGAATGGCAGCCTGTTTGGCGCTATGGTACATCCGGTTGTTCTTTGTGGAAATGGGTGATTTCTTTTGGTTCTCTTTTTTGGACTTACGGCGTTATCGATCCGGGGGGTGGGATGTGTGATTTTTGGATTGACTATTGGGTTAGGGGTGTGAGGCTAGATATCATGTTTCCAAGGATTGCGGCTGCCGCTCAATCCTTGGAAACTAGGGTTTCTGACATTGTCTCCTTTTCTGACAGGCAACGATGGCTGATCCCTCTCCACTTTCAGTTGCGTGGTGGTGCTTTGGAGGAGTGGCATAGATTACTTCTCCATCTTGCTTCCATCCGACGCGATCTTTTCTCGGCAGGCCCTTCTTACATTTCATGGTCGCTTCAAGCGGATGGTATGTTCTCAGTTGCTTCTCTCAGGAAGAAGCTGGTTGCTGAGTCTTTTGTCGGCCTTCAAGATTTCCCTATGAAGGTAATTTGGCAGTCAGCTATCCCCACGAAGGTCTCGTGCTTTTGTTGGAAGGTATTCCTCTCTAGTATCCCAACGGTGGACAACCTTAAAAAAAAGGGTTCGCATTCGTTAACAAGTGTGTTCTCTGCAATTCAAGTCTTGAATCAGCTGATCATCTTTTTCTCAATTGTGTCTTCTCCGCCAAGATTTGGGCTCTCCTTAGTTCAAGGTTTTCCATTCACGGCCCCTTTCACTCCTTGATCGTGGCCTTCATTTCGAGTTGGAAAAGCTTGAACTGTGCTCAGAGCTTCTCTCCGGTGATGAAAGTACTACTACATGCAGTGCTTTGGTTCATTTGGAAGGAACGGAACAATCGGATTTTGAACGATGCCTCTAGCTCTCCTGATGTCACTTCCCGCAAAATTGGATTTGTTGTCGGAGATTGGCTCCTAACCGACGGTAATTTCACACTCGAAATTTACATGCTTTGGCGTAGATCGATTTTTGACAATGGATGATCTCTGCTACATGAGTATCGGATGATGCTGGTTTTTGGTTTTGTCTATAGACCGTTCCTATTGCTGTTTGGGATACTCTTTTTATATCCCTGTTTTGCGTCTCCTCTGTTTAGTTCCCCTGAACTGAAGCTTTGGCTTAAAGTTTCAGCACTGGTTTGGGGATTGTAATTCAACTTCTTTGCATATATAATACTTAATATACACCTTTATAAAAAAAATGAGTTGTTCGGTCCGTGTTCAAAATCAAACTCCTTCAACGCAATAACCCAGTTGATAATCTTAAACGCCTTTTTTTGGTAGAAGTCATTCTGCATTTTTATTTTAGCATTTTCGCTAGGGGTGGGAAACCCGGCCCGAACCGGCCGGGCTTAGCCCGACCCGGACCGGTCAAATCCCGAAGCCCGACATAAATAAGGGTAGGGTCGGGTCGGGTCGGGTTTGTCAAATTGAGAGTTTCGGGCTTTCGGGCTTTTCGGGTAAAGCCCGAAAAAAGCCCGACCCTACCCAATTAGCCCGAATGTATAAAAAATACTTATATATAATATAAAAATACACATTTAGCTCGGTTTCATCATAGTGTTGATCATCCATTTTGATTATTACGTTAATTCATTTGTACTTAAAAGTTTGTATTTTTCCGTTGAACATAATCCTTGGTCATAATTGGTCTAACTTAAATCTAGGGAGGTTTATTGTTGTTGAGAAGCAACATATATAATACATAAAGTTTGTTCGAGGTATATTTTCGATGATTTTTGTTTGTTTGCTCGAGTTCACAAGAATAGGAAGATCGTGGTGTAAGTCTAGGAAGGGACAAAATAAAATAATTTTTTTTTTCTAAGGGTTGAAATGAGATAATCGGGTTTCGGGCTAAGCCCGAACTCGACCAAACCGCGCTTCGGGCTACCCGGATGGTATGACCGGGTCGGGCTCGGGTTGCCAATATCAAGGATCGGGTAGCCCGACCCGGCCCGATTCCCACCCCTAATTTTCGCAGCTTATTGGCTAGGACTGTACATTCTTTTATTTTGGCTTATATGATATATACAAACCAAAATAAAGCTTGCTTTGGGAGGGTCGTTCATGATTTTTTATTTTGGCTTAATGCTACTTGTTGTTGTTTTTTGGTTCGTTGTTTACTTTTGGCAGGACATTCATATGTTTAGATGAATATGGTATCCGTTGCTGCTAATATTCTAATATGCGTTCCATTTTCTTTTACTTTTGATGCGTGTTAACATACTACGTAGACGTAGAGTGGCTGCCGTCATTGGGTTCTACTTGAAACTTCTCGGCATATATTTGAGTTTGTTATTGAGATTATACGATATATTGGTTCAAATGATGATGGAGTCTGAACCTCTATACGAGCCCGCATTAATTGACTACGAACGGGAACAAAGTCGATTGAAGTTCATAGCTGCTGCCACTTCTGAGGCTCATAGCTTGAACTGTATTAGGGTTAAGCCTCAATTATTTAGATCCCTATGTAATCTACTAGTCAATGTTGGGGTTTACAGGCTTCAAATAATGTAGGCATCAATGAAATGGTGGTGATGTTTCTCTATACAATTGGTCATAACGCAAAAAATAGGATTCTACAACTAGTCTTTCGTCGTTTTGGAAATACCATTCATAGGCAATTGCATAAGGTTCTTCATGCCATATTGAAGTGCAATCATCACCTCCTCCAACAAGCTCAGCCCATCCGGATAACTCCACTGACCCCATATGGAAACACTTCAAGGTGAACATGTTAATGCTAACCCTTGTCAACTTTTTAGGTGCATTACATGCCAAGTTCATTGACATGATGTGGCTGATTTGTGTTGGTTGCAGAACTGTTTAGGAGCATTAGACGGTACCCACATCAAAATCCGAGTGAGGAAAGAGGACCAAACTAGATACAGAGATCGTAAGGGTGACTTGTCAATGAATGCGTTAGGAGTTTGCAATCCTAACATGCAATTCATTTATTGTTTGGCCGGGTGGGAAGGGTCCGCTCATGACGGTCGAGTTTTGCGTGATGCCCTTTCAAGACCTAACGGTCTGAAAATACCGAAAGGTAACAACTTACCACAATCGTAATCACACATTAACCTGAATATTATGATTCATGCTTGATGTTGCGTGATTTAAATAGGAACATATTACTTGTGCGATGCCGGATACACCAATTGTGAAGGCTTTTTAACCTCATTCAGAGGGCAAAGGTACCACCTCAAGGAGTGGGGTCCTAATCGACCTACCACTCCTGAAGAGATGTACAACAACAAGCATGCGAAAGCTAGGAATGTAATAGAGAAGACATTCGGTGTATTGAAAATGCGGTGGGCCATCCTTAGAGATACAGCATGATTTTCCCCAGAAGTTATGACGAGTATTGTGAATGCATGCATTCTCCTCCATAATTTCATAAAGCGGGAACAAGGCGTGGATATCTTCGAAAGATTGTACAATAGCAACCATGTGGAGACCGATCAATCCTTTCCCATTGATGACATCGAGGACATAATCTCGTTCATCCAACCCTCCGAGTGGTCCCGATTTAGAGTCAATAAGGCACAAGAATGTGGGCTAATAGGTTCCAACGTTAGGTTGTTTTTCAGTTATTGCACTATTACATTCTAAACATGTTGTATGGTGATTGTACTCACCTATTTATCTAATTTGTGATTGTAATGTTTACATAATTGAAATAGTTATGTACTAGAGCAATATTGCTATTTTCTCTCTTGTTACTTGCTGTTTTTTGTTTGTTTCTGTAGCTGCAATTTCTGTCTTTTTCCTTTTGTTTGTACTGTTACAATAATTTTGATGTTTTTCTTTTATATTGTGGATATATTGGATCTTGTGGGTTTGTACTTGCAGCAATGGTAACCAAGCAGAAGCCCAATAATAATGGAAGGGGTATTTTGCATGGAACACGACTATGGAGAATCACCTTATTGCCTGTCTGGTCGATTTGGCCGCTAACAAAGGTGTGGTGGATGGTAACTTCTTGGTAGGGGCTTACACGGAGCTGGAAAAAATGATGGAGGAGAGAGTGACCGGATGTGGGATTTCAGCTTATCCACATATAAAGTCAAGGTTGAAGATCCTTAAGAACAAGTTTGTAGCATACAAACTATGCAGAGGTCAGAGTGGATGGGGATGGGATGATGTCGCCAAGTGTCCTGTTGTTGATACGGAAGTATTTAACAACTTTGTGAAGGTATCGATCTATTGTTTTTTTTTTTTTTTAACTTGATTTCTCTTGTGAATTCATCACAAACTGAAAATTGTGGTCACTGTGTTCATTGTTTGCAGAACCACCCAAACTGCAATGGGTTGAATGGCAAGACATTTCCACAGTATGAGGATTTGCTGAAAGTGTTTGGAAAGGTAACGAGTCGTGCAACGGGGAAAGGAGCTATAGGTGCGAATGAGGATGTCAATCCTCCGTCGGAAGCTGCGTTCAACGATGTGGACACCGAGTTACTCAATGCCGAGGGTATGACACGCTTTATGGAGAACGTGATCAATTAGGTGGTGGACATGCCAACACCTCCTTCTGTTCACAACACGCAACCAGCGAACTCAGCATCTGTTGCGGGTGATGCTTGTGACGGTGGTGCTTCTGAAGGGGTCCGCACACGCAGGCCGGCTGCTCGTCGCATACAACTTGAGAACTCGATCTCTGACTTAACTGCTGAAATCACACAGATTAGGCCTGCAATTGAGCAAGCTGTTGATATCATGGTTAACAGGTTGCTTGGAAATGATGAGGACAGCAACAACATGAGGCAACAAATCATGACAGACCTGAAAAGCTTGCATGGTTTAACCCGCCCTCAGGTGATTGATGCTGCATCGATCCTATGGAGAGATGAGAACCGGACCTGGAGTTTTTCTACAGGCTGGATACCATGGATGACAGACTATATTTCATTCTGAAGATGCTGAGTATGTAGGAAAATGGTGGCATTTTTAGGTTTCTTGGATGATGTTAAGATATTGGAGAACTTGAAATCGTTTATGATTTATCTTGGGGGGTTCAAATACTATTTTGAGGTACATTGATGTTGGATTAACTATCCATTTATGGTTTATATATGTTTGGCTAAACTCTGTAATTGAGTGATTGTGTTCTTACTTTGTTGGATCAACCTTTGATTAGAATGGCCATCACTTTTGGATTAATATTCTTTTTCAGTTTACTGCTGCTTCCTTTTGATTAGGTTCAGGGTGGGTTTGCTTGTTGTATAGACAACAACTAACCATATGATAATTATATATATATATATTATATAATATATCATATCATTCATCAAAATTAGGGACTTGCTTTGATTTGGCAGCCGGCTTTTATACTCACACATATAAACAAAAAAAATGCATTCATCATTCATCCACTGCACACTATTAACAAAGTAAGTGTGAGCAACTGTCAACTATTAACAACTTGCTGATGCTGTTTCATTTTGTGCGGTGGTTTTTATTTTGAAAGTCAGTTTGGGGGTCGTTTGGTATAGGGGAAATCCAGCTGTGTTTCTTGGAAACTCTGTATTCTGAGATATCCTTGTTTGTTTACTGTCTAATGGAGCTGGAGTTTTGTATTTCAGATACCCAGAGTTTCTTATTGTCTCCAGAATGTGTATTCTCCTAATTCATCCTCCAACTTTTAACAAACACTTTTCCACCATTCTCCTATTTTCATATTTCCCCTAATTCTCAATCCCCTATACCAAACGACCCCTTGGATTGTTTGGCTGCTGTAATTTAGGTAGTTCACTTGTACTGTTTGGTTACTTATGTTTATAATACACATTCATTCATAAAAAAAAAGTCAACTATTAACAACAACGATAAGAAAAGAAATTGTAGAATTGGGGGAGATGGTGAATGAGGCTATTTTAGTCTTTCATAATATGTATATTTATTATTATTTTTTATGTTTTTACAATTCTCTACCCCAAATCACTCAAGTCAACATCTCTTTTTGAAATAGCTAGAGAATCTCAAATCTCTAGCTATTTCAAATCTCCCCTAAATCCAAATCTCTCAAGTGAACGACCCCTAAGGGTTAATGAATGGTTAGACTTAAGTTTGTTCTCCCATTGTACTTGAATTGTTGAGGGGTTGGGAGACCCTTAAGAATTAGTTCGGCACATAGTTGGGCCCCGTGGGTTCACTTAGTTTGAATAGAAAATTGATCCTCCCTTTCTCCCCCTTTTTCAGTTCGATGTAGTTGGTGAGCTGAGCTCTGATCAGTAGTTGATGCTAGAGGAGTTGAGTAGATGGTTGGAGACTGATAAGGAATTTATCAAGGTCGTATTCCTCAGGGTTCCCTCATAGGCTAATACTCACAACGTTCGTAAACGGTCCATACATTTAAATTGAAGTTTGGTTTTGAAAGGAGACAAGTTAAAAACATAAGCAAACAAGGTAAAATTGACAAGTGAAAATTGAGGATCAAACAAGAGAAAGGAGTTTAGTCTAGCAAGGGGTTTCTTCAAGCTCAAGGTTCATGAAAGCTGGATTGATTCTCAAGCAACGAGGTGTAATTAATGACCATGCATCTCACTCAAGTAGAATCAACGAACTCTCGCACAATTGACTCTCTATTCCTAAACCAAATGCACCATGCTCTCGCTATGTGAACAAAGGGAATGGAATGCTTTAAACTAGCTCAATGAAATGCTTGGAACTTGAATTCTATGCTATCAATCATCTAGCACAAGGTAATGATGCAAGACACTCTCATGTCAATCATATAACACTAGTCTAGCAATCACAAGGGTCTTTCAACCTTCAAATGAAAGAAAACTAAATGCACACCAAGTGTTTGATAAAATGACAACAAGGAAAACAAGCTCAAAATGGTTGTAACTTGATAATCCAATCTCTCAAATCATCCAATTACAATCCTACAACCTTAGATCAACATCAATCAAACATTCTCATGTATTGAAAGACATAACAATACCAAAAGAACAAGTCAAGCTCAAATGGCTACAAAGCACAAGGTCTAGGATCATCATCTTACACAAATGGCTATAAGAACATCAATCCAAACAATCAATCACCTATCCTAGCATGATCCATCCCTCACTAAACTAAACCTAAGTTTAGCCTAGCTTAACCATGGAGGAAACCTGAAATTGAGGAGAGGAGATCATCCTTGCTTCCATGGAGGATCTTCTCACTTTGCTCTTCAAGCTCCAATCCAAGGGTGGAAGGCTTCACTTAGATCTTCAAGTTGATCAACAATTGAGGGAGGTTGGTGTGTGGTTGAGGGAGAGGAGATGATGGAGTTGATGATGAAAAATTGAGAGAGATAGGGCAATCGGCGATGGTGTTGTGTAATTAATGAATTGATCCCCCTAACTTTCGTCCGCTCCTCTTTATATAGCCGGCTAAAAAGACCTGGAATTTTCGGCGAAAATCACATATAATTTTCGCCGAAACTGTCTTTGAAAACACCGCTTGACATTCCTTCATAGATTTTCGGCGAAAACATAGAATGATTTCGCCGAAAATGTTGTCAAAGAGCAAAGGCCATCCGTCTGGTTCGAGTTTTCGGTCCGAGGACTTGAAGGCTTCGCCGAAAATTTCTTCTTCGGCGAAAATGCTATGACATTTTCGCCGAAAATTTCTTCAGTTAAAAGTCCATTTTTCTCGATCTTGCAACGGCCATATCTCTTCCGTCCTAGCTCCGATTGACCTCCCGTTTGATCCTACGTGCTCCTTGTCACCAGTACTACAATGCCAAAACCTGAAAATACAAAGAAAACACCTCCAATAGACATGTAATTGGCCTCAAAGTGGCAACCGGGCAACAGAATAGCACTTAGCACAAAACTTTGATAAAAACATATTAAGCATGGCATTTAAGGATCAAATACGGGCGTTTCATAGGTCAATGATAAGCTAAAAATGCACCAAATAAAGTCACATCAAATTCCCCTACGACTAAGCTTTGCTTGTCCTCAAGCAAATGAATTAGAAAACATCCAAGTTCATACATGACAAGATCGGTCCATTGAGATTCAAGCAACAACAATTCGGCTTAAAACTGTTCCACGAACAAACTAAACCTACACATGCAAGAACGTCAACCAAACAAGTCTAGACCTCACTATTTTCTGCACACTTCAAGTAGTGGTTGAATGGGACACAGCAAAACCAATCACGACAACACCAATTCTAATCAAAAGGACTTGAAATCGGGAAATGGATTGTAAGTGGTGAGTGATCATGACGTGGCTATCGACTCGACTTCATCCGCTTCTAGATCCACACTTTACAAACTCGGACTAGGATCAAGGGCTACATTTTGAGAACTCTTTTTTTTTCTTTTCTTCTTCATTTTTTTTCCTTCATTTTTTTTTCTTTTTTTCTTACTGCATACTAGTGCTCGATTCAACACTTCACTTAGGTGTTGAACCTGCCTAGCTCACAGCCTTTGCCCTTTTGCTAGTGCTCAACCCGACACTTCACTTAGGTGCCGAGCTTGCCTAGCTTAGCTTTTCTTTTCTTTTATTTTCATTAGCCACTTGATCCCTAGCCCTTTACAACTTCAACACAAGATTTCGAATTGGTTTCCGTCTAATCTCAAGCCACAATCACGTTTAAGAAAAACATGGGAAAGGGGTGAGAATACTGACTGCCTTCATCATCTTAGACCGGTGTTATCAAGCCAATCAACCAACATACAAGAGTGATGAAATCTCTGGTCTGGCCTAGACTCAGTTTGATATTAGCGCTAACATGCTGGTTATAGGTTCTAAGTGGAACAGTCCAAACGTCATTGTGAAAGCTTGAAGCCAATCAAACACCAAAAGTCAAGAACCGAATGATTCTAAAGTAGAGGGAAACGACATTCAATTAAGATCATGCAAATCAACCAAGAAAAACATTAGACTTCTACCAAGAATTAATCACATCAAACCTCAAACTCCCCTACGACTAACACGAGCATTGTCCTCAATGATCGAGAGAGAGAGGGTAAGGTGGAACGAGGTTACCGCATTGGTAGAGAAAAGCTTAGGAACAAAGGAGTGGAAGAGACCCATAGCGCTCATTGTGAAGAGTGATCCGCCTAAGTGCTTGCCAACAGCCAACTCAAAGAACTAAAACAACACAAAAACACAAAAGCGAGAAAGTAGGGATAACATGGGGTGCCTCCCATGAAGCGCTTCTTTAACGTCTCTAGCTAGACGAAAGCACAAGGAATAAGCTAAGTAAAACCATCCCAACTCATTACCTCCTTGAAGTCAATATCATTACCTTCGCATGGCACACGGAACTTAAATTGAACCTTACCAACTTCGGGAGGAATGAGCATGGGTTTCCCGGATGGTGAAGTGGAAGCAATGGAGAAGGGGCCAAACCACTTGGAGTTGAGCCTTTCATCGGGTGGCTTCTTAGACTTGCTCGTCTCACCCATTGGTGCAGCTTCCTTGCCCTTCTCGGGTGACTTCATTACACCTTTCTTCTTAGCCTTAGGTGGTGTCTTCGGGAGCACGAACGGTGGAGACTCCTTCACTTCATCCGTCTTTTCCTGCACATCACTAATAGCAAACAACTCCGCAAGACTATGTCGGACAAGGTTAGTGCTATTAGTAGCCGAAGTAATCGCATGCGGATTCTTGGGATCATGGTGACTAGCATAAGACAAAGTAAACTTCATACCATTGGAGCGGTCAAAGATCATGCATTCATTGTCGACCCTAAGGGTAAGTCTACCACCATAGACATCAATTAAAGCACGAGAAGTTGCCAAGAAAGGTCGTCCTAGATTCAAAGGCACATCGGCACCACCCATAGCATCTAGGATAACAAAATCCACAAGGAATTCAAAAGCACCGACCTTAACCAACACATCTTCGACAATACCACGAGGAGATGTCACAGATTTATCCGCTAATTGAACATTCATTTGAGTTGGTTTTAGTTTCCCTAGGCCTAACTTCTTAAACATGCAATACGGCATAACATTGATACTAGCACCCAAATCGGCTAAGCCTCTACTTATTGCATGCTCACCAATAGTGCAAGGAATAGTAAAGCTACCTGAATCCTTAAGCTTCTCCGGTGGTTGCTTAGAGAGAATGGCGGAGCATTGTTCGTTAAGCTTTGCCGAGGTGACATCCGTTAGCTTGCGCTTGTTGGTGAAGATCTCCTTCATGAACTTTGCATATTGAGGCATCTTGGTGATTGCTTCTCCAAAAGGCATTGTGAATTGCACCTTGTCAAGAATCTCAACAAACCTCTTGAAATCTTTTTCCATGGAATCCGACTTCAAGCGAGAAGGATAAGGTGGTTTAGGCTTGTACGGAGGCACAACCGG
The DNA here is from genome assembly GCA_034768395.1 of Linum lewisii. Taxonomy (NCBI): domain Eukaryota; kingdom Viridiplantae; phylum Streptophyta; class Magnoliopsida; order Malpighiales; family Linaceae; genus Linum; species Linum lewisii. The sequence goes on from CM068302.1 coordinate 13,961,485, forward strand.
TGCGGGAGGAGAGACCGGAGTGGCACTCGTCGTAGCCTCTTGAGAACCAACCTTATTGGTCATCTTAGAAGCTTCTTTAGCCTTGGCTCTTCTATCTTTAACCTCAATCTTATTCGTGTCATCATCGGAAACAACGTCTTCAACCAACACATAGTCATCATCTTGAGTTCTTACCGCTTTAGGCGTTGGGTCTTGGACTTGCTTACCACTCCTCAAAGTTACCATCATAAGCTCCTCGGGAGCCTTGGGGTTGACCTCGGTGTTGGAGGGTAGGCTACCCTTTGGTCTCTCCGAGAGTGCCTTAGATATTTGGCCCAATTGAGTATTCAAATTGGTAATTGACGCTTGTTGATTCATGATAAGTTGAAGCATTGCCGCATTGGTGTCTTCTTGGGAGATTGAAGATCCACCTTCTTTGTTTGGAGGGGGTTTGTTGAAACCGGGTGGTCCACTACCCTTATGGTTATACATCCCCGGTGGATTAGAACCTTGCTCACCACCTTGGTTACCTTGATTTTGGTTAGCACCTTGGTTCCATTGGTTTCCTCCTTGGTGGCCTTGACTTTGATTTCCACCTTGATTCCATGTGGAGCCTTGATTGTACCCCTTGTATCCTTGGAATCCACCTTGATTAGGCTTGTTGTAATTACCACCTTGGTTCCAAGGACGGTTGTAGTTACCACCTTGATAGCTCCCTTGAGGGCTGAAATTTCCATAGAACCTTTGGCCTTGCACAAAGCTCACTCCCTCAATGCTTTCACCTTGGTTAGGCTCGGAAGTAGCGGAGGGGCAAACACTAACATCATGGCCTTGTCCTCCACAACACTCACAACAAAGCACCATAGCAACTGGTGGATTAACCACTTTAGATGGCTTAGAGGGAGGCTTAGGCATACTCAGATTGCTTACTTGAGAGGCCATGGCATCAATCTTGGACATGAGGAGAGCAATCATGGGGTCATCTTCATCACGATGCCCCGGTAGCTTAGGCTTCTTACCATAGATAGACGAATCCTTTGGTGCATCAACACTTATAGCTCTAGAGTCGTAGTGAGTGTCGCTCCCATACTTAGACCTTGGAGGTTGTTGTCGAGACCAACTCCTTGTCTTGTTGGCCATCTCCGCAAAGAGTTCTAGAGCATCCTCGGGAGTGAGCGTCCTTAGATCACCTCCGGCGGCTTGGTTGATCATCCTTGTATTCTCAAAATCAAGGGACCTAGCAAAGATATCTGCCAAGCTCCATTCGGCGAAGTTGTGATGAGGACAAGACCGAAGAAGGGCTTGGAACCTATTCCAAGTCTCATGGAAGAGCTCTCCCTTGTGTTGAGTGAAGTGGTTGATACGATCTCGGATTGCATCCGTCATATAAGGGGGAAAGAACTCCTCGAGGAAAGCTTCGGCTAATCCCTTCCATGTAGTGAATTGTCGACTAGGTTGGTTCTCCAACCAAGACTTGGCTCTACCTTTGAGGGAGAGGGAAAGAGTCGGAGTCGCACACAATCTGGGTGAACTTGATCATTCTTCACCGTATCGCATATCTCTAGGAAGTCCTTCAAGTGTCTAGACGGGCACTCCCCATCTATACCGTTGAACACCACTCCGTTTTGCACCATTTGAATCATATTCGGCTTCAACTCGAAGTTTCTTGCATTCACCGGTCTTCGCACAATACTTGAGGCTGCCCCTTCGAGGGTTGGGCGAGCATAATCGGCTAGTGTGCGCCTCGCACCTCTTTGTGATTGATCGTCTTCATTAGTGTGATGCGAATGCACCGAGTGGTTATCTTCGTCCTCGTGATGAGACATGTTGTTGCGTGTGGTGCTATGAACTAAGTGAGGAGGAGAACGAGTTGGTGGTTCAATCACGACCTTGATGCCTTGGAGTCGTGCCTGAAGTCGGGTAATCCGCCTCATGCACTAGTATAAATTTCCTGCAAACAAGCACAACGAACACACCCGAGTAATACAACGATGCGGGATAACAAAGTAAACAAAGAGTAACAAGGAAGCAAAAAGGAAAACGGAAGGAAGTGTAAAGATCGGTTCACTAATAATTGCTTTCTTAGGAATGAGAGAGTCCCCGGCAACAGCGCCAAAAACTTGATAAGGAATTTATCAAGGTCGTATTCCTCAGGGTTCCCTCATAGGCTAATACTCACAACGTTCGTAAACGGTCCATACATTTAAATTGAAGTTTGGTTTTGAAAGGAGACAAGTTAAAAACATAAGCAAACAAGGTAAAATTGACAAGTGAAAATTGAGGATCAAACAAGAGAAAGGAGTTTAGTCTAGCAAGGGGTTTCTTCAAGCTCAAGGTTCATGAAAGCTGGATTGATTCTCAAGCAACGAGGTGTAATTAATGACCATGCATCTCACTCAAGTAGAATCAACGAACTCTCGCACAATTGACTCTCTATTCCTAAACCAAATGCACCATGCTCTCGCTATGTGAACAAAGGGAATGGAATGCTTTAAACTAGCTCAATGAAATGCTTGGAACTTGAATTCTATGCTATCAATCATCTAGCACAAGGTAATGATGCAAGACACTCTCATGTCAATCATATAACACTAGTCTAGCAATCACAAGGGTCTTTCAACCTTCAAATGAAAGAAAACTAAATGCACACCAAGTGTTTGATAAAATGACAACAAGGAAAACAAGCTCAAAATGGTTGTAACTTGATAATTCAATCTCTCAAATCATCCAATTACAATCCTACAACCTTAGATCAACATCAATCAAACATTCTCATGTATTGAAAGACATAACAATACCAAAAGAACAAGTCAAGCTCAAATGGCTACAAAGCACAAGGTCTAGGATCATCATCTTACACAAATGGCTATAAGAACATCAATCCAAACAATCAATCACCTATCCTAGCTTGATCCATCGCTCACTAAACTAAACCTAAGTTTAGCCTAGCTTAACCATGGAGGAAACCTGAAATTGAGGAGAGGAGATCATCCTTGCTTCCATGGAGGATCTTCTCACTTTGCTCTTCAAGCTCCAATCCAAGGGTGGAAGGCTTCACTTAGATCTTCAAGTTGATCAACAATTGAGGGAGGTTGGTGTGTGGTTGAGGGAGAGGAGATGATGGAGTTGATGATGAAAAATTGAGAGAGAGAGGGCAATCGGCGATGGTGTTGTGTAATTAATGAATTGATCCCCCTAACTTTCGTCCGCTCCTCTTTATATAGCCGGCTAAAAAGACCTGGAATTTTTGGCGAAAATCACATATAGTTTTCGCCGAAACTGTCTTTGAAAACACGGCTTGACATTCCTTCATAGATTTTCGGCGAAAAAATAGAATGATTTCGCCGAAAATGTTGTCAAAGAGCAAAGGCCATCCGTCTGGTTCAAGTTTTCGGTCCGAGGACTTGAAGGCTTCGCCGAAAATTTCTTCTTCGGCGAAAATGCTATGACATTTTCGCCGAAAATTTCTTCAGTTAAAAGTCCATTTTTCTCGATCTTGCAACGGCCATATCTCCTCCGTCCTAGCTCCGATTGACCTCCCGTTTGATCCTACGTGCTCCTTGTCACCAGTACTACAATGCCAAGACCTGAAAATACAAAGAAAACACCTCCAATAGACATGGAATTGGCCTCAAAGTGGCAATCGGGCAACAGAATAGCACTTAGCACAAAACTTTGATAAAAACATATTAAGCATGGCATTTAAGGATCAAACACGGACGTTTCATAGGTCAATGATAAGCTAAAAATGCACCAAAATAAAGTCACATCAGAGACGGTGATCGAGGGCCTGAAGGTTGACTTTGTATTTTATTTTAGTTAACGTTTTGAGAATTTTGGAATCATTTGGGGGTTGTTTGTTTGGTAGAATTTAAGGGGTGATTTGCCTAGAATTGAGGTCCAAATCTAGGGGGTAGAGAATTCAATGAAATAGATTGTTTGTTTTGCAAAAAATAAGAGAGATTTGTCAAGAATTAAATTCTAGGGTGGGCCATTTGTAGATTTCAACCCCTTTTTGAAATCTCTACTTAATAGTAGTGATTTGGGACTTTCTCTAGTGATTTGAGTGTGTGTTTCCACAATTACCCTCGTTTAAAAGAAGATGAAGGAGAGAAAATGTGAATAGAGGAGAATAGGGATAGTTTGGTCTTTTCCATGTTGGTTCATTTATTTTCATTTAAATAATTTTTAATTTTTTAATTCAACATTCTCACAAAATCACTCATCCAAACGGTCTATTTTGAAATAGACAAGAATTCAACAATCTCTAGCTATTCTAATTCCCTAGCTATTTCAATTCTCTCCGATCCAATTATACCAAACAAACGACCTCTTGAATTATGGAAGTTTCAACTTGGTGTTGTTTTATATTCTTTTATTGTGACTGAAATAGTATTTTGTTGGTTCTTATATGTATCATTAGACTATGACACCTAATTCCCGATCTAATCAATGGGTTCGACAATGGCGATTTGGGACGGGTGTTACACAACCATATAACCACCCAACTATTATTCCACTAGGTCTAACCCCTTTGAGCCATGGTCAATTCTATGATGTCCCTACGTTATAAGCCATTTTCATGTTCTTTCTCCCCTTGTTGATCCCGTGTGACTTGGTATGAAGCAAAGTTCAATCCTTTCAAAACTTGTGATAATCTTTCTTCTAGTTTGGCGTAAGAGTCCCTAGTTCATCCCACTCGTTATTGGCCCCTAACATGTTGAAGAAAATAGGAGGAGTTGAAAACAAAGAAATTTAAAAAAAATACAAGATAGAAGAAAAACAAAATAATAGAAAAGTTTGTAGAAGTTGAGTAGAAAAAGAGCTTCAAAATAAACTTATAGTTGAGTAGTTATTGGATTAACATGGAGTTTTGAGGGATGAGGTTAGATGGGTCGCTACATATGCCCATGCAATGTAGTCAAAATTCCGATTTTAATTTTAAAATCTTACGGTTTTACGATTTCACTGGTCTCTAGCGATTTTGGTTCAACGCAAAATCTGTGGGACGTAAAATCTATTAAAATCTCGATCAAAATCTTAGAATCTTATAAAATCAACGATTTTCTTGTATTTTACGATTTTACTTTCTAGGGGAAATTACCAGTTTGTACAACTACATACAAGTCAGAACAAAGATAGTTAAATTAAATTAATTTTTTTAAGATTTTGATTAATTAAGTTAGAAGTTATTACTAAAATGTGTTTAAAATCCAATTATTACTTCCTCGAATGACCGTTTAAGAGCCGACATTCTCTTTTTTTCTTATCTAGACTTTTCACAGTTGGGCAATGGTCTTCTTATTCTTAATATGTTGTTGACTTAAATGTTTCGATAGTAGTTCATAAAATCTTACGATTAAAAACTACGATTCCGATTTCACCCATGTTTTCGATTCCACGTGGAATCCCGATTTTGACTACATTGTGCCCATGTTCATCATTTTAATCCCGATCTTAGCTGGTATGATGGAGAGTCATAGGTCTAGAGTTTGGAGGATGTCGAGTTGAATCCTAAGTCATACTTAATTTGCTACTATCTATATATTTTCCTACCCTTTGTCCAACCCCCTTACAACCCTTAAAAGACCATTAGACTAGTCTTAGTCTCATTCAAAGTGGTGGAGACACTGGTTGAAGTGCAAGCCTATGACAACATTTGAACAAAGAAAGTGAATGAGAGCATAAACACGTCCCTTAAACGGCTGAGAGACAGAGAGAGAGTTCTTTCATGTGAAGATTTATATTTTGTGATAGAAAGTCTATAGTAGGTAGGTTGATTTGATGGGTTGTATGATCTTACAGCTTTGTGGGTGTGTAGTAGTATAGTGCGACCTTGCTCTCTTGATTGATTGTTTGATAAGATTTAGCAGTTTTGAAGGGATGTGGGCGGATTTAAGAGGGGTACAAGTATATCTTTGTCGAATCATGCAGTTGGATCACTTGTGGCATTTAGTCTTGATGGGTTTTTACTATTTACTCGAGGACAATGCTAAGTGTGAAGCAATTTAATGACTAGTTGAACAATTCATCCCTCCATTCTTAGCTACATTTCATGTCTTTTGTGCCACTTTATGCATAAGTTGGGAGATTTCACTCCCTTTAACTCATTGTGTGTTTTGTCTCCCATTGGCCCGTTTTGGGGTCCATTTGATGTATATTGAGTTTAATTTGTGATTGTTAGACATATTATGTACATCAAGTGTAAGCTAACATAAAGTGGAATTGGGCATTGCAACACTCGAAGATTGCACAGGAGCATAGAGAGTCGAGTTGACTGTAGTTAACTCGAAGAAGGAAAAAAACCCTCATTAGTGCGCATATGGTGCACAAAAAATGCTCACTTTGTGCTATAATGCGCATTACGCCATTGTCTAAGGCTAGAAGAATGCACATTATTAACCGCAAGATGCACAATATATAGGTTGCACTTTCCCCTGAAGATGCACATATTGAGTGTGGAATTCCGACCCGATCCGACATAATTTTAGACCAAATATAAGGGATCTAGGCCCAAGTCATGGAGTATCATGTTTTTGTGACAAAGGGATGAGAAAAGCACTGCTAGGAGACCTTTTGGAGCACATTTCAAAGCTAACTAGGTGGAGAAAACTTCAAGGAACTTCTCGGAGGATTGGGATCATCATTCAAGTTGTAGCTGCAAGATTTCTTGGGAGATTAGATTTTTTAGATTTTCTTATGGTAAACTTAATCATGTCTTCTTCCATGACTCTTTACTTTGTAATCAAGATGCGAGTAGCTAAACCCATTGCTTAATTAGATGAACCGTAAGTGATCTAAGATGGTTGTTTGATACTAACTTGACTAGATGTTAGATTTTTTTTTCTTCTTTGCGAGCACTCCACGGAAGAAGGGCCAAAACGCTTAGACTAAAGGAGAAAGAACGGAGGGGGGGGTTGGTTTGGACAATAAATCGACGTAGTTGGATAAAGCCTCGACTGACTCCGAATGAAAAACTAGGCTTCCATATGAAGAGAACACAAATCGAGTAAAAACTTTGAATCAAACAAACCACTGAAATTCGACCTTTTTCGTGTGTCACGAAGATCATTAGCAATGAATTGAACAACAAGAGCTCTCACATGAGAGATCAGCATAAAGTCAAGAATAAAAACATTAAAAAAAAACACTTTCAAATAGAAAAATACCAGACGTTAGATTTAATTTAGAGGTCATTCAGTTTTAGTTGATTTCGTTCCCGTTGTAATCTTGTTTTTGCTTGATCACCTCGATCAGGATTTGATTAGGATTGAGGTGATCAAACCCGAATTTTATAACTTGAATAACTAAACATTATTTTTTTGGATATTTTCAAGATATGTAATGGTTTATAGTTATTCAAATTTACTGTGTGATAATATAATTATTTTATTTTATTAGAATATTTATTATAGATATAATATATGTCATAGTTTGTGAATATGTATTTGTTTTTATTTTCAAGTAAAAATAATTAATTTATTCAATATAGACTACATGAGTAAAATTTAGTCTGCACGAAGTAAAAAATGGATGCGATAGTAAAATGTAGACCACGTGAAGTAAAAACGACTACGCAAAGTAAAATTGGACTACGAAATAAAAACGGACTGCACGAAGTAAACCTGGACTGCACGAAGCAAAAATTGGACTGCGTAAAGTAAAACCTGGACTGCATAAAGTGAAACTCGAACTGCATAAAGTGAAACTCGAACTGCACGAAGAAAAATACAATGAGAATTAATGATTTGTTTCTGAAAAGATACAAACTTCCGGAAGTAAAATATGAAATTTATAGCAGCAACTAAAAAAAAACATGGCTTTATTTTCAAGCTTATAATCATTCTGTTAATTGGGTTGTTCAAAAAAAATCACACTTCTTATATAAATAAAAAATTATATTTTTATTTTCATAGAAAAAGAAATTTCTGCTGCCTTCATCGCAGTTTTGCTTTTGCTGTGTGCCGCCACTGTTCTATGCGCCACCATCACCACCACCACCTCCTCCTCGTCTCCATTTGCCCTGCCTCCTTCTTCTTCTGACTTTCCTCCTCTTCCATTCTCTTCTTCTCCACCTTAATCCTCCATCTCCTTCCTGGGAAAGCCACTAGAATCTAGGGTTTAATTTTGGAGCTCCCCCTTTCGAATACCGAGCTGGATTCTCCCTGTTCCGCCTTCCGAATCTCCATGCGCCGCTGGTTCAGCGGGTTCGTCGATTAGACTCTGATATATTTATCTCCTGCTCTCTATTACGCATCGCTTCTCCACTTCCAAACCGCTTGGGAGGTTTTGCACGCGTACGGCTCCGTTTGGTCTTCTTTATGCCTTATCGATTAGGGCAACTCTGATTTCGCTGAGGGATTTGGATGGAAATGGGCGATTTAATGGCGTCTCGATTAACGCAGTCTTCCACTTTGGTCGTGGTTTCCGATCACTACGACGATTGCGCCTCTACTCACGGAGATGATGGCGTCGGGGATACAGCTCCGCAAATAAGGGACTCCGAAGCTGCTAGTACAAGCTACGGCAATGCAGGGGCTAACGCCGCTACTAGCATGGCGTATTTGCCTCAGACTATCGTCCTGTGCGAGCATCGTCATGAGGAGCTTGAGGTTCCTGTGCCAACTGGTCCTTCTGACTGTGGTTTTGTATCTAAATGGCGTCCCAAGGATCGAGTAAGCTCCCACAATCACACTACCTCCTGTGTTTATTTCTGAATACTGGGAGTTAGTTCTTGGTCCCATAGTCAGGTATCTATTTAATGTAGTTTGAACTGTCACCAGTGAGTGTAGGAAGCATAGAACTATTTTTGAGCCTCCTTGAATTTGTCAAGTCTAAGTGTGTCACCAGCTTCGTGATTTATGCTGTGGCTGGAAACACATTCCCCGTATAACCTAGCGAATATCAATTATAAGACAATGATAAATCGAGCTTAGCCGTCTCCACTATCACCGTCTATTGAATTTTTAATTGGCACGCAGCTTGTGACTTGTGAGTAGACTGCAAATTCACTAGCTGTTAGGTTGAATATTAGCTTCTACTAACATGTCACGGTGGAAGTTACATAGTAAAGCAATGGATTTTCTAGGTCGAAGCTTTCATTCCTCTCATCAATTATTATTTATGCTTTTTGGAATATCTGTATGATTAGGAGGAACCATTGAAATTCAGTTGTACATTTGTAGAATGTTATAGCATCCTAGGTATGTCAAAAATATCACACTTCCGGTGCATGTGTAACATTTCTGGGTGTTTCTTGACTGCGGTACCATTTCAACCATTGTTTAATTGATACCTACTGCCCTCAGTGCATCCTCTGTAGGAGGAAGCCAAATATTCACATGTACTTTTGACTTTTGAATGAGAATGAATTACCCTTTAGCTAAGGAACTCCAGTTGCTGGGTTGTGTAATGCTCACACTAGATTCCAAATTAGGTGCTTATGTTTCTGGAATGCTGACATTTGATTCCAACTACGAGGAAGCCAAATATTCACATGCACTTTTGACTTTTGAATGAGAATGAATTACCCTTTAATTAAGGAGCTCCAGTTGCTGGGTTGTGTAATGCTCACATTAGATACCAAATTAGGAGCTTATGTTTCTGGAATGCTGACATTCATTTTCAACTTCCAATCTCCATCGTAATGAAAATACCTATTTGACCTGATATCAATGATGGTATGGTATGATTCTTAACCTCATACCTTCAATACTGTGTTAGAGTATAAGGGAACCGTTTGTTTTTCTGAAGTGGCTTCTCTCCCTTATTATGTATTGCATCAGCTTGTAGCAAGGAGAACCTGTGTAGTTTAGTGTGAATATGTTACTTTAATCCTATCTTACATTTGTCTAACTTTTCTTTCATTTGTACTCCATAATTTTATATATTCTATTGGTGTTGCTCACCGACTTATATGTCTGTGTCTTTTTTGGTTGAACTCACTTTTCTGTGCAGATGAAGACCGGATATGTAGCTCTAGTTTTATGTTTAAACATTAGTGTCGATCCACCTGATGTAATAAAGATTTCACCTTGTGCGAGAATGGAGTGCTGGATAGGTGCATTTTTACTACTGATTCTTTCCTATTACTTATAAATTTTGTCTAGCTGGCTTTTGTCGATCCTAATTTTTTTGTCTTCTTTACCTTATTTCCTACTATTTAATTCTTCATTACCCCGTTTTTTCTCTCGTACCTGTGGCAGGAGACTGCTTGTAGTGTTTGACTTCACCTTGCTTTTTGTAATCTATGTTCCTTACATGTCTACATAATCAACTACTGGAAATAATGGACCTAACTCTTACTTCCTAACTCCACAACAAAATTATTTTAATAGTTTAAACTCAAATTTGGGAGCAATCTGTTTTTGTTTATGTTTGAAGGACGAAGCTTTTCTCAGAAGTGAGAAGTGATGAATGCTATTGCTTATCTAAATGGTTTTTGGCTTGTAGATCCGTTTTCTATGCAACCTACTAAAGCTCTTGAAACAATTGGGAAGACTTTGAGTCTTCAATATGAAAGATGGCAACCAAGGGTAAAAAATTTCATGTCTACTGCTTTTGGTTTGAATGGTTTATCTATTTCTATTCTCATTCTGCTTCATTGGTTCTCAACAGGCTCGGTACAAGGTACAACTTGATCCTTCTCTGGAAGATGTGAAGAAACTTTGTAATACATGTCGCAGATATGCTAAATCCGAAAGAGTTTTGTTTCATTATAATGGTCATGGTGTCCCAAAACCAACTCCTAGTGCTGAAATCTGGGTGTACAATAAGGTAGTAGATGGTATTAAGTTTTGTATTTCATTTAGATTTATATCACTCTCTAACTTCAAGGATTGGGCAGAGTTATACGCAGTACATACCATTGACTATCAGTGATCTTGATTCCTGGCTGAAAACACCATCTATCTATGTCTTTGACTGTTCGGCTGCTGGGATTATTGTGAATGCCTTTGTCGAGGTATTGATTTTCTAATCCTAGTTGTATTGTACGGATTCACATATGTTACTTTGAATGGACGTGGCAATAATTTTTTTTTATATGTAACCAATTCAAGGTTGGGTTAATATTGAAGGCTACCCTTTTCCTGGCACCTGACAACTTGTCTGTATTTTTTCTCTTGGAAGCTTCTCGACTTGAATACTTCGGCATCTTCTGGGTCCACGAGAGACTGCATTTTGCTTGCAGCCTGTGAAGCACACGAGACACTGCCTCAAAGTCCTGAATTTCCGGCTGATGTGTTTACTGCTTGCTTAACTACCCCCATCAAAATGGCATTGAGATGGTAAACAAAAATTCTTCTGCTTTTCAAACTTAATCCTGTCTTTGTCTTACTTCCTGCTTATTTGCTCTATGCTTTGCGCTATTGTGGATTCTATCGCATAGGTTCCTCATTGTATTGTTTGCATTAGACTTTTGGTTAGTGCTTTAAAAGGATATTCTGTGAGCCTTATTTAGTTTGTACTTGAGATGGTGTTTTGACTCACTGGTCCTCCAAACTTTCGTGTTCGTGTGGCTGTAGTAGCCCTGTCCCCGTCCATTGTGCTTGAAATTTTTGTTGTGGGTATATTCAACTTGTTAGGATATATTTGTTTTGGGCATGCACATTAAGATCGTTTATAACATTTTATATTTTGAGTAGATTAATTACCATATGTACTTTCTGGCAAAACCATGAACTGTTTGCTTTTGGTATAAGCTTTGAATCTCATGCACCTAAGAATTGCTTCTTGAAAAAGTGCTCCTATTTCTTGTTTGGTTTAAAAAAAATTGTTATAAGATACTTTTGACCAGTGATCAAGTCTGTACTATCCCAAATATATTCAGTTATCATTTATAAAAAGAAAATATTCAGCTATCATCTATAAAAAGAAAAGCAGTCTTCGAGTCTTCTTATACACTATGATTGATTGTTTGTTGGAGATGGATATTGATTATCATTTGAGGCATCTATTCAAAGACCAGCGCTTCGTGTTTTGTTTTGTTTTGCTGTCAACCATTGGCCCAGCATCTCTTGCCTGAATGTTTTTTTCCCTTTGTCTCATAACTATGATATTCAGATATTCATTGATGATCGTAAGTATGAATCATTAACAATTAACTTCAGTAACAATATCATTTCTATAAAATGATTGTTCCCCTGCCACTAATTTCTTGGAGTGGTGATTTTTGTTGTATGACTCTGTGATTGGCAACTTTGGCCTCGTTCAGCTAGTGCTTGAGCACTCCTCATTTCGTGCTATTTTTGAAATGCAACATTTAGCGAGATGTCCAATACTGTGTCTGTGGCTCTGTGCATCAGATATTTTAGGAATTGACGATTGTGTAGCAATATTGTTCTTTTTGTGCTGTTGTTGATGCCACATTTGGATATTACTTGTCCCTTTTCTAATTTTTGTGTAGTAATGATATTTCCTTCATTTCTATTTATACCTGCTTGTCTGTTCTTAGTGCCTGAGATTCTTTATTCTCTTGGCTTATGATTTGGTTGCTGTGATATTTTCCAGGTTTTGCACGCGGTCACTACTCTGCGACAGCCTTGATTATTCGTTAATAGACAAAATTCCTGGTCGTCAAAATGACCGTAAAACCCTTCTTGGGGAGTTAAACTGGATATTTACTGCAGTGACTGATACCATTGCGTGGAATGTTCTTCCTCATGGTAGTAGTTCTTAGATATTATATTTCATGTCAAGTATGGGTTTCTCAGATATGTTATAGTTTTCTGTCATACTAGCCTTCATAACTTGCAGTTATGCGTTTCAGATCTTTTCCAGCGACTTTTTAGACAAGATCTGTTGGTTGCTAGTCTGTTCCGCAACTTTTTGCTTGCTGAGAGAATTATGCGCTCTGCAAATTGTTCCCCCGTTTCTCATCCAATGTTACCACCTACCCATCAACACCATATGTGGTACTTATACGGGTTATTTTGGGAGAAACTTATTTGCATTTTTTTTCTATTTATGTACTGTTTGTGGTAATCATCTCATTTATTTTTCTTGTATTTGATGTAGGGATGCTTGGGATATGGCTGCTGAAATTTGTCTTTCTCAACTTCCATCTTTGGTTGATGACCCTAATGCAGAGTTCCAGGTATTTATATGAAATGTTTTTGCATGAAAAGTAAAAAAGGCATGCAGGATCCTCTTGGACTTTCATGTATTTTATTTTGAGCCGCTCTGATTTACACTCAAATGCATCAAGAGCCTTCTTTGAAACAGTTTGTTCCTGAATGCATGCTATTGCAAATAAAACCGACCAAATACATCCAAACAATGATTCCTAGATATTTACTATTATATTAACTTTATCTCCTTTCCAATTGACTTTCTTCGTCTCCTAGCCGAGCACCTTTTTCACTGAACAGCTAATGGCCTTTGAGGTATGGTTAGATCACGGATCAGAAGAGAAAAAACCCCCAGAGCAGTTACCTATTGTTCTTCAGGTATGGTATATGGGTTAGTGTTGAGGTAGTCAATTCGAACTTTGGTCACGTGTCCTTTGTGGCTACATAAATGTTTTCTCAGAGTTTTTTCTGTTAATGGAATTGCTGTAATATGGTAAAAGTTTTGTACCTCTACAGGTTCTACTTAGTCAATGCCATCGGTTTAAAGCCTTGGTTCTTCTTGGAAGGTTCCTTGATATGGGTCCTTGGGCAGTGGATCTGGTACTTGGTGTTGATTTTCCAACTTGTGCTTTAAACAATTTTGTCTTCCTAAAACGTTGATTAAATCTAACATTTTCTAACATGGTACTTATTTGTCTCTGCAGGCGTTATCTGTTGGAATATTTCCTTATGTGTTGAAGTTGTTGCAAACAACAACACCAGAGCTAAGGCATATCCTTGTGTTCATATGGACAAAGATTCTTGCTCTTGATAAGGTACGCCATGATTAGATTTTGGATTACTTTATGTTGGATTAGCTTATAGAAGGGATTTGTTGAAAGTGGTGAGGATGTGTGACTATTGGAAGGTGTGCATAGGGAAACAGGATGCAATTTTAAGTTCTCCTGAGACTCCAAGTGCATTTGGCGCTGGGCTCTGTATTTTTTGTGTAGCGAGGGCAGGCATTGTTGAAAAGGGGTGTGGTTTTGAGCTTAGGGATTTTTATATCTTTTTCTTTTAGTTTTATTTGTTTATTCCACTTCTTCTGATGTTGAAGCTCTGTCACTGGGTTGACATTATATTATCTGGAGTTGCAGTCATGCCAGGTTGACCTTGTCAAGGATGGTGGACACACATATTTTATAAGGTTTCTTGACAGCCTGGAAGCATATCCTGAACAGCGCGCCATGGCTGCCTTTGTTTTGGCAGTAATTGTTGATGGGCATAGACGAGGCCAGGAAGCTTGTATTGAAGCTGGTTTAATTGATGTATGCTTGAAACATCTTCAAGGTTCAACACCAAATGATGGGCAGTCTGAGCCACTGTTTCTTCAGTGGGTTTCCCTTTGTCTTGGAAAGCTATGGGAGGATTTCACTGAAGCACAAATCATGGGTTTGCAGGCAGATGCTCCCGGGATCTATGCTCCTCTACTGTCTGAGACCCAACCAGAGGTCTTCTTTGTTCTTAATGTACCTTGTGAATGAAAATATTCTCATGCCGCTTTTTATGCCTATGACTTTAACTAGTTCTATTTCAGGTCCGAGCTTCTGCTGTTTTCGCTTTGGGAACTCTGCTTGACATTGGAGGCGACTCCTCCCAAGATGGTGTTGGAGTAGATGATGAGTGTGATGTTGAGAAAGTTGGTGCCGAAAATAGTATTGTTGGAAGCATATTAAGTGCTGTTTCTGATGGAAGCCCACTAGTTAGGGAAGAGGTTGCTGTAGGTATGTATAATGTTTATGTTCTATTGTTATTGCATTCTCTGCTAAACAATGTTGTTACTTATTTGGTGTTCAATATCTTTCCATATCCCTGACAGCATTGGGACGCTTTGCATTTGGCCACAAGCAACACCTTAAATCCATTGCTGCCTCATATTGGAAGGCTCAGTGTAATTCGGTCTTAAATATGTCTCCCACTTTAGTCCACGTAAAAGGAGCAGGAGGCGGATATAATACTAGCACAAATCAATATATGTCCCATGCTAGAATTGTAGCATCCCAAATTGGTCCATTGACTAGAGTAGGCAGTGATTCTGCATCAGTTGTGCGAGAGGGAAGAGTGTCCACAAGCAGTCCACTTTCTGGTACAGGAATTATGCATGGGTCACCACTATCTGATGATTCGTCTCAACATTCTGATTCTGGCATTCTTAATGATGTCATAAGCAATGGGGTTGTACATCAATCAGGGCCAAAACCTCTTGATACTGCTGTATATTCAGAATGTGTACTTGCCATGCTAACTTTGGCACAGGATCCTTTACCTCGAATAGCAAGCCTCGGGCGCAAGGTACTCTCAATTATTGGCATTGAGCAAGTTGTAGCAAAACCTGGGAATTCCACGGGCAGCAGTGGCCATCCTGTTGAATCTGCAACTTTATCTCCAGCTCCAAACTTTGCTGGGCTGGCTCGATCATCCTCATGGCTTGACATGAATGCAGGTAACTTTCATCCTTGGGGTTTTTTGGGGCTACTGTCTATTTCGGTTCAGTTGCTTCTGTCACTTTGTTGATTTTCACATAGTTCTATATTTCTGTTCTTAATATGTGTTATTTCGAGTTAATTGATCCTGTTTACAATGTAATGCTGACTATGGGTGACAGGTCATCTACCGTTGACATTCCGAACTCCACCAGTCAGCCCTCCTCGAAATAGTTACTTGCGTAGAGTTTGTTCTTTGGATTTGGGACCTCACTTGATGAATTCCCCTTCTGGATTGGCTGCTCCACTTATGGATTCGAGTGGAGCTTCTGGCTTTTCAGAACACAGTCTTCTTCCTCAATCAACAATCTACAACTGGAGTGCTGCTCATTTTTCGAAGTCGCTTCTTACTGCCACTGATGATACTGAAGAGATAGTGATTCGACGAGAAGAGAGGGAGAAGTTCGCTTTGGAGCATATTGCAAAGTGCCAGCACTCCTGTGGGTTTTTTTTAACTATTTAAGATTTGTCTATTATTTGACAATGTTCATTTGTGCTTACAGTAATAAAATTATCTTATTACAGCAGTTGGCAAGCTTAACAATCAAATTGCTGGATGGGATACAAAGTTTGAAGCTGGTACAAGGGCAACTCTGCTACATCCTTTTTCTCCTATTGTTGTTGCTGCAGATGATAATGAACGGATAAGGTATAGATAGCACTTTATCCTCTTCTTTGGTGGCAGAAAGGATATTTTCTGTAATGGTTCAAAATTTTTCTTTGATTATGTTGCTCAAGACACTTGGATTCATTATTTTCGTATAATGCGGTATTTGTACGTTATTATGGTACATGTTTGATGCTTATGGCTTCCTTACATTTTTAGCTTCTTGGTCTTTTCAGGGTGTGGAACTATGAAGAAGCTGCGCTTCTCAACGGGTTCAATAATCATGATTTTCCTGACAAAGGGATTTCTAAGCTGTGCCTTGTGAATGAGCTTGATGACAGCTTGCTTCTTGTTGCTTCATGTATGTGACTATGGGTCTAACCTTGCATGGTTATTTTGCTATGATGGTTATACTTCAACTTGTTTGAATTTGTACTTTCAGGTGATGGTAACATTCGGATTTGGAAAGATTACTGTGTAAGAGGGAAGCAAAAAATTGTTACTGCATTCTCTTCTATCCAGGGCCATAAACCTGCTGCACGTAGTATGAATGCTGTTTTTGATTGGCAGCAACAGTCTGGTCATCTGGTACTCTTTTCAAACTCCCGGATGATAGGATTATGCTTCCCATACAATTTTAAACATTGCTTTATAATTGCATCTACCGCTGCATGAACAGTATGCTTCTGGTGAAGAGTCCACTGTGATGCTTTGGGATTTGGAGAAAGAACAGCTTGTCAATTCCATTCCATCATCATCAGATTGTAGGGTTTCATCATTGGTGAGTAATCTTCTGAGATCACTGGAGTCTTACACTCTTGCTCAACTTTCATAGGTGTTTTTGTCTTCAATATTTTAGAGAACAACCTTCCCTTAAGTACTGCATTTTCTACCCTTGAAGCTTCATCTTATCTTGTAGTCTAATGACGAATTCAGATCGCCGGCAGTAAGTTCAAGTTGATATGGTTTAGAAAACATCTTTCTCCATAATTTTTTCACATCTATTATTATTTTGTTAAATATTTTTTCCATTACCAGACTGTTGAAGGGACATATTTAAAAATTGTCCCCGTCCAGTGAATTTACTTAGAACCTTTTGGATTGTTTACATTTTCCTTCTATGTCCTGCGTCCTGCCAGAGCAGCCCTAGTTCAGCAATTTAATAAGAGTGTGTTTGGATAGATGGATTTGAGTTTGATATTTGTATTGGTATTTCAAATTCCAAATTTTCTTGTTTGGTTAGAAACTAACTTGTGTATTTGAATTTGAATGAAATCCACCCTTATAGTATTTAGTTTTATTTCAAATCCCCTCTTAAAAGTAGTGATTTTAAATTCACAAATTTCAAATACCAAATCCAAATACCAAATACCAAATCCAAACCACTCTATCCAAACACACTGATTAATGTGTTGGCGGATAAGACGGTGGATAAGACGAATCAACCAAAGCAACAGAGTACAACTGAAAATCCAATACAAAACATGTGAATAGCGTTTGATGTTCTTGGTCGTTCTTTATTTACTGAATATAGCTCATTTTTCTCAATGTATGCAGTCTGCTTCTGAAGTTCATGGAGGTCAGTTTGCTGCGGGCTTTATTGATGGTTCAGTGAGATTATATGATGTCCGGACACCTGAAACGTAAGTTCTTTGCTTGGGGATATTCACTATTGGTAGAAGTCAAATTTTTTGTAGTAGTGTGTGCTGGATAGCAAATTAACATTGTTGTGATATAATATGGAAGCCATTGTCTTTGTTTTTTTTTTCCGTGTTAAACAAGGTTTGATATGTGTTTCAGGCCTGTCTGCACGATGCGACCTCACACCCAAAAGGTAGAAAGAGTGATGGGTATTGGGTTTCAACCAGGACTTGATCCAGGGAAGGTAACAAATGCAGTTTCTGTTTTACGATAGCAACCTGTAGTAGTTCGTCATAACGTGTGTCTGCTTTTTCTTGTGTCTGTAGATCGTGAGTGCATCTCAGGCTGGTGATATTCAATTCTTGGATATCAGAAATCAAACGGATGCCTACCTAACAATTAACGCCCACAGGGGTTCACTGACGGCATTAGCTGTTCATAGACACGCTCCAATCATTGCCAGTGGCTCGGCAAAGCAGATAATCAAAGTATTTAGTCTTGAGGGCGTGCAAATTGGAACCATCCGATATTACTCCACCTTCATGGCGCAGAAGATTGGCCCTGTGGGCTGTCTTAATTTTCACCCCTACCAACCACTGCTTGCATCTGGTGCTGCGGATGCTTATGTGTCCATCTGGGCTGATGATAACACTCAAGCAAGGTGAATGTACAGTTATTTACCGTTCCATTATCTGCATGAATCCCGACTCCAAATCCAAATTGAGCCCCCAGCAGTGGTGCAAGCAAAAGTGAAGGAACAAGGAACTAATCTTCGTGTGTGCGATCAAACGATCCTGCACTGTGCCAGACGTTCATTGACAATGTTTGATGTGGCGGGGGGAACGAAGCAACAATTTCATCAGCCTCGATGTACAGGGAAACCTAGGTTTGAGGAGACGTGCTCCATATTCATTGACTGGAAATAAAGCTTTTGTGCTGTGTATATAGCCTCTCTTTTCCATTTGGCCAAAATGTGTTGATTTCAAAGAAGGCAACATTGTTTGCTATTTGCCGAAAGATGATATGGTCCCTTGAAATTCAGGACGACTTGTGCATTCATTTTATGTTCTCAAATGAATATTACTGTTAGTTGTAATTAATCATAGAGAAGGCTTTTTCTATGGATCCACATTCTTGTTTCAAATTGTCCTTTGTTTAATTATGCTCGTAATTAATTGATGGTGCTGATGAGATGCTGGAGGCCTGTGGCGAGTTCAATGCATTGAGGTGAAGGTTGAAATGGCCCTATGTTTGACCGGGATAGAGATGGAGAGGGTGTTGGCCAGCCATCCTCATCAAGTTCACAATGTGGGGGTAGCAAGTTCGCGACAGAAAGCTTGGGGCCGGGGGGCCATGTTTCTTCAGGCTGACCAGTGGCAGCTTCATTGATTTTAGTTCGCCAGACATGGATGACTACAATCAACATATTCATAGTCTTCGCTCAGATTTAATATGCGCAAGGAGTTGGTCGTCTGTACTAGCTATTATAAATGCTGTTTCGACCAAGGGTCAACTTATGAAATAAAATACAACATTTTTCTCCCATATCTCAATTGGATTTTGATAAGAACTCCCTGTTACATTGCTCCTCGGAGCTATTCCTCTTGCTAGACTGGTGAATGCCACTGATATGTTTTAGCAACTTCTCGCTCAACGTCAGGACAAGCCACACCTTCGCCTCCGTTGGAACTTCTTGTTGATGGTGGAATCCTTCCTCCACCTCTTCAACAGACGACTTGTTCCTTCTGGACGAGGCTCAATTCCTTTTTTCTCAGAGGCTGATCCTCTTTCCTAGCTGTGACAGTGTAGGAAGTTCTTTCACCTCTACTAGATTCCAGAGGATCAAGTTGTTGAGATAACGTCTTTGTATTTGGATGGCAAGGCCAATGTCTGGTTTCAAGGTTGGAACCACGAAGGTGGTGTGGTAGCTTGGGTCAAATTTGCGGCGGAGCTGACTGGCCGATTTGATGATACAACTGCCTTGAATCTACTTGGATAATTAAACAAGCTTAGACAAACCAGATCGGTGGAGGCATATCATGAGAGATTCAAGTATTTAAGCTCACTACTCTTATGTAGCAATCCTTATCTCACAGAGAGCTATTTTGTAAATAGCTTCATGAGCGGTTTAGGTGAGGATATCAACCAATCCTTCTCATGTTGAGGTTGTTGTGACTTTCTACACAAATTTTTCACCTCTGAGGTACCTGTCAACAGTGTTGGCCTCTCCCAACTGCGCATCTCTAGGATCGTATCCGATCGCATGAATTCCTCTCCCCTTGCCCCGTCACAACCCCCAAAGTAAAAGCTCTGGTGTTTCCCAAAGGCCCCATGCAGGCCCCTGACCCTGATGAGTTCACTTGGCGTTTGTTTCTTCCAGCGATGTTGGGAAGTCATTGAACCGGATGTGGTGCTTGCTGCCCACAACTTCTTTAACTCCAATTGTATGCTCCGTACCCTCAATCATACTAACCCTGATTTGCAAGGTTCACTAGGGGTGAAGATATGGGGAGCCGGGCCGAGCCTCAGCTCACCCCATTTTTGGTTCCGAACATTAAATCTGAGTGTAATTATGTGATTTTTTTGAATCCGGCTCAGTGCAAATTTTAAATCTAGCTCAATATTATATTAATTCGATTCAGTTCATTGTTATTCAAACTTAAAAAATAAATATATTTTAACACATTTGTCTTTTTAAGCCAATATAGTTAATATATTCAATCATATTAATTATACCCTTCTTTAATACTAATATTTCGTCAACATGTGTAGAGGGTTGAGTAAGTCCAATATCATTTTATTTCGACTAAGAAATGAGTAAGATACAATATTTTATGATATCATTCAAATTAATAAAAAATTGTCGATGGCACATTTCAATTTTCATTTGGTAAAAAGTAACACTAATAATATCAATAACAAATATATCGAGTGCAATGATCTAATGGTGAATAACATTATATACGGAAAGTAAATAATATATGTACCGTGTTATATATTTTAGTAGTAACTGTATTATAATATTATTAAAATTTATGAAAACATTTGTTTCAATTTTGGTTCAGGGCATCTTCCAGTCCTGGTTCCTCCCTTGGTTAACAATCCAACTTCCATGAAGGATCTTCTGCCCCATCGGCCTATGTACGGTGATATATAAAATAATCTAAAAAATCTTGGTCGGGAGACTAGCACTTCTTCAGCCCTCCTTGGTTGATCCTCCCCAAAATGGGTCCATCAGAAGCAGAGCTACCCCGAATAATATTCTAATAGCTCACGAATTAATGCACCACTTCAAAAAATTCATTCAAGGGCGTATTATATGGCTCTAAAAATCGACATGAAAAAGGTGTATGATCATGTGGAATAGTCTTTCTTATTTCAACTTCTACATGCTCTAGGGTTTTCCCCTCGATGCATTTCATGGGTTTATGCACGCATGTCCTCGATAATTTTGGGGGTTTGATTAATGGGAGGTTGTTCTGCCATATAACCCCCCATCAATGGGACTCTATCAGGGGCCCCCTGTCCCCACTATTATTTGCTCTCTACTCTGAAGGGTTATCTTGTCTAATTCACAGGGTAGTTGAGTCTCATTCTTTATGTGGCATTAATATATCAATAGACGATGCACAAAAACATCCCACCTCATGTTCGTGGATGATACCAATTTTTTTTTGGGGGGGAAGTCTCCAATAGAGCGATTGTCAACCTCAAGTCGCTTCTGACTACCCACGAGCAAATGAGTGACCAAAAAATAAATCTCCAAAATTCAGCTGCCCTATTCAACTCTAATACTCTCCAGTTGGACCGGGATAGATATCTTACTACCCTGGGTGTTCCGAAAGATCGCTATCTAGGACTCCCATGTATTGTCCTCCGCTTGAAATAGGAAACCTTCAGGTTCATTAAGGATCAGGTGTCTCTATGTCTTCTGAGCTGGAAGCGTAAATGTGTATCTCTGGCTGGGGCGTACTTATCAAAGCGGTTATTTCCGACCTCCAAGTCCATATTGCCATGACTTTCTACAGGCTATCAGACGGTCTTTGCCGACAATTGAATAGGTTAATGGCTCGATTTTGGTGGGGCCAGGTGGGAACGAAAATAAAATGGGATGGATATCCTGGAAAAGGCTGTCATGTCCTCAAAGTCAAGGAGGACTAGACTTTCGTGATTTCATGAGCTTCAACCAAGCGCTCTTGGCCAAACAATGTTGGCGCATTTATGATAACCCTAACTTACTCCTCTCGCAAGTCCTACAATCGAGATATTTTGATAATGGCTACATCCTTCAAGCTAGAGCTGGCTCCGACCTGCATTTGGTTTGCAGAGCCTTCTACATGGCCTAGATTTGTTAAAATTAGGTTTACGGTGGAAAATTGGGTCAAGCCTTTCTTTACATCCATGTCTAGTTAATTGGCTCCCTATGCCTATCCCAAGTATTCCTCTGCTACGACATGCGGGACCTTACTTAGGCACTTTAACAATTGTCGCTTTTGTTCTTCATGGTTAGTGGATTAAACCCCATACTGGAAATGTTCTTTGCAATTGAGTCAGTAATTCTTATTTTATCCATTCCCTTACCTCTTGGACCCTCACCCAACCGCTTAATCTGGCAATGGTCCCATCATGTAGTGTATTCCACTGCTTCTGGGTATGAACTAGCTCTTCTACTCAAGAAGACTCAGCCTAAGATTGATGTATTAGTATTCGATGAGTCCATATGGCGGTCTGTATGGAGATTGCTCTATAGGATTGTTCCAACCGTAGAAGCCTTAAATTCTAGAGGGATGGAGTTCTCCGTCCTGTCTCTTTGTTGACGAATCCACAAAACATCTACCGTTCGGATGCACCGTTTCCAAGCATTTCTATAGGATGATCCGTCTCAACCCGTTGGAAGAATTTTCGTCTTCCCATTTTGGCGTTTGCTGGGGCAAATTGTGCTAACTCAGTTCGACATGGCTCCAGTATGGGTTTTGGCTTGGTAGCAGATTTGGAAAGGAAGGAATCATGTATTTTTCAGTTGGGCGCAATTCTCCATCTCTTCCCTATTCTATCAATTCAATGCCCATTAAGTCGAGCTCTTGCACCTCCAACCACCAACTCCTTTTGTGGTGGCCCTCCTTACAACAGTGCCTCTATAAGCCCAAACTTCCTTTTCAACCTCTTGGATTCCTCCTCCGCTTGGCCCTCTGAAGATTAATATAGATTGGGAGGTCCAACGGCCTCTTGGTGGTGCTACGGGTTTAGTTCTTCGTAACAGCGTTGGAGAGGTGCTTCATGTGGTTGACATTGAAGGGGATGCAGAGCTGGTCTACACGACCATCATTGGTAAGGACTTATGCGTTTCATGAGTGGGATTATTGGGCAGGAAGTCTCCCGGTCACTGAGCCAATGCCCAAAGTTACGCCTTCCTTAGTTAATCGATAAGGTAACAGAGCAGCCCATTTGGTGGCACACCTGACTCTTAGATATCTCCCCGGATGGTTGCCGATAGTCTTCACCCCGTGAGTAGATTGTAGTTGAGTTACCGCTTACTTACTCTGGCCTCCCCGTGGAACTTTCTCTGTTAAAAAAATCCTTCTCAGGTTACAACATATTTCATTGTCTCTGGCTTTCCGACATGCTCATTTGAAAGAAGCTTCAATAGAGGCTCATCGACGCAAGATCCTTAATGAATCGCGCTGGCAACCTCCTGATTCTTTTTCTTGTTCTTTATTTCTGCGTCCGAAGCCTGGATTTCTTAAGGAAGGTACTAACCATGTTAATAAATTTGTCCCTTCTTGCACTCTAGTGCTTATTATAAGTGTAGAGAAGGTCAGATCACTATTACTATGGTCATGTGTGTGCTCTTGTTAAGAAGCCGAATGGCTTGCAAATTGTTGGTGTATTAGTTGAACTGATAGACTTGAATTTGAAAAAGGTTTTGGTTTTATTTCCTAAAGAACATGCCTTAAACAAGAATTTCTTGGACTCTTTTAGCTTAGGAAGGCCACAAACAAGTTCAAGACTAGAGAGCTTAGCTAGTAATCTAAAACTAGCATAACCTAGTCTTCTATGTCAAAGAAACTCTTTATTCTTTTCTAAGACCGATAAACATACTTTGTTGAAGGTTTGAGAATTGTTCAAGTTTATAGAATATACATTTTCCTTTCTAGTGCAAAAAAACATAGGCTTGTTGCTACTTACATGTTCCACTAGGCACACATTTGACTGAAATATAAATCTATTGCCAGAGTCACATAGTTGACTGATAAAAAAAGAGATTATGCATCAAGTTATCAACTAATATAACATTGAATAAGGAGTGTCGAGAAGAATTACCTATGGATCCTTCTCCAAGAATCCTACCTTGACTATTGCACAATTTTTCCTCCACGATTCATTTTTAAATCGGTAAACATCTGAACATCTCCAGTCATGTAAACGGTAATTTTTCATTCTATAAAAACATCTAATTCAGCTAATCTGCTTCCAACTCTTTCGAAAGGATTGAATTCATAAAAAAAAAAAAAAAAAAAAAAAAAAAAAAAACTCTTTCGAAAGGATTGGAATGTTCCAAGCTCATCTCAACAATTAGATCACCTTTGACCCTTTTGAGTTTTAACCAATCTAATAGTCTAGATTATTAGGGCCTAGGGGTATTTAGTATTTAACATATAATTTTATTTTATTTATTTTAATTTAAAAACTCACTTCTTTTCTAGTGTCTGACCAACCGCCGATTTCCAACGACTTTTTTAACGACACCAACGACATTTCCAGCGACCGACAAACTCCTATGACTTTTCCGGCCAAGACCAATCAACATTTTTTTGCTTATAACTAGTTACTAGGTTTTTGCTAACAACTAGTTAATAGGTTATTTTGCAGATAACTAGCTATCTGAACTAGTTAGCTAATTACTATGGTCAATTAACTACGTTTTCGTTAACATGCTATCCAACTAGTTAATTTATTCAGGTAACTAGTTATTTTGTTATTAATTAGTTCACTAGTTAACATCTTTATCAAATAACTAGTTAACAGGTGTATTTAGCAAATAACTAATTATCAAAATTAGTTATTTAGAGAAAATTAGTTAACTAGTTAGCACATCATTTCATGACCAACTTATATAGTTATAACGTTATTCCGGTAATGTTTTCCTTCCTTGTTGACTATTCCAAAACATTCAAAATTTTACAATATGGGCCAAAAATTTCAAACGGTCAATAGTATCAAAATCTATGACCAAAATTGTGAACTTCCAATATTACTAAACAACACCAAGACTTTTTGTAACTACAAATCAGTCACTGACTTAGGTAGGTCACACAATTTCCAATCGAAAAAACGAAAACCTCATCCCCAAACGGAACACCTCTGATTGCCTCCTCCCACAAATAACTGACCGCCGCCATCGACCACCACCAAATCGAACTGGCTCCTCCCCGGTGAGCTCATCGGAGCATAAGAAGCCCAACTCCCCTTCAACTTTCAACTCAACTGCAACGGAGGAGGTCATCGTTGATTCCATTGACAGTGCAGTCGCTGGAGCAAGCAAATTTATGAAATAGGCGCCGCCAAAGGAGGAGTTCCTCGTAGAAGGCAGATCAACATTCGAAATTCAAAAACAAGTTAGCCAATGATACAAATTGGGGTAAATTGCACCGGGTACCACCGAACTATTCATTAGGTTTAGTAGCAACCACCTAACTAATTTTCTTGGTTCGGATACCACTTAACTCGAATTTTCTTGGTTCGGAGTACCACCTAACTAATTTTTTTGGCTCGGATACCACTGAACTCAAATTATCTTGGCTCGGATACCACTGAACTCAAATTTTCTTGGCTCGAGGTACCACCTAACCGAATTTGGTCAGTGACCGAAATTGAGTTCACCCAAAACCATTTACAATGACCGAATTCAAATTCCACCACAGTCAACCAAGTAGACCGAGTCACTAACCGGTTCCGAAAGAGACAGATTTGGAAAGAAAAGAAATGAATGAACATGGGAAGAAAGAAAAAATGATAAATCTAAAAAAAAGAACAAGAAAAAGAAGAAGTAGATGGAAAGAAGATAAAGAAGAAGAAGGCGATTTGGGAAGATGAACAGAAGAAGAAAAGCTCCAAATCAATTTTGTTAGAAGCCAAAGCCAGTTGCCGACGCTGAAAATTTGCAGAGAATCCGACTTGCAAAGAGATTTCTATTGGCGGAGGCACCTTTTGCTCCTGCTAATTTGCATTCTCTGTAGTTGTGAATGTGTGATGACCGATTTTGAGTTAAGACGAAACCGTCAGACTTGTCATTGTCTGATCCGAAGCTGGGGGAGGGGAGGGGTTGGCCGGGAAGAGGAAGATGACACTCATGTATCATCTGAAAAATAAGAAAAAGAACTGAAGAAGATATGTGAATAGGAGATTGAATTTGGTCGATCATTTGGTTAGACCAAAAAACCAACCCAAATTCACCAGCCGAGTGATATCCAAGCCAAGAAATTAGTTAGGTGGCACTCCGAACTAAGGAAATTCGAGTTTAGTGGTATCCGAACAAAGGAAATTCGAGTTCATTGGTATCCGAACCAAGAAAATTAGTTAGGTGACTGCTACTAAACCTAATGAATAGCTTGATGGTATCCGGTTAGGGCTGGAAGTAAACCCGTACGGGTCTGGAATTACCCGAACCCGTCCCAAACCCGTGAGGGTTTTAGGGTACCCGTAACCCGTTCGGGGTTTGGGATCGATATTTTGGATTAGGGTACCCGTAACCCGTATGGGTTAAACCCGAACTACCCGTTCTACTATTTCCATGATTCAAATTCAAATAATATACATATAGATATATGAAAAGGAAGGTGAGACAGAAGATGTTCAACACCTTTAAAATAATATATATGAAATGGAATCTATTCAATTTGGCCATCTCTAATAATTTAAGTAATAAAATATATTTTGTCCTTTCATATTTCTCCTCATGCTAATATTATGTTTTTTCATGCTCGTAAAAATACATAAAAAAGTAGAAGTCATCGCGTGAAACTTTTGGTACGTAGTTGCTCACTATGACTCTTACGAATAATATATTCATTTGAGGTGTGCCATATACAACTATATGTATGATTCCATCGGGTAATCATATTATCATATCATATAACATATTGGATTAAAATTGAAATAATATATACGTAGTATAGGGTACCCGAACCCGAACCCGTTCGGGGCTTGAGATGAGTTTTGAGCATTAGGGTACCCGTAACTCATAATAGTTAGGGTACCCGAACCAGACCTATATCCGGTGCAATTTACCCATACAAATTGCTTATGAAGCTCCGATGATGAAGAAGACGGGTAAAATAGAGGTCAACAACACATCAGCGCGGGGTTGAATTCGCGATTAGCTTCAAGATTTTTTATTCTTATGAAAATGACAAAAATGCCCTTCAAGTGGTTCGGGTTAGAACATTCCAACCCAAAAGGGACCGGATAAAGAATAGTCAGGTCAGCTAGAAAGGCTATAATTTCGTTATTTCATTCAATACTAGTAAAGTCAAATTTATAAGCAAAAGCTACACAGATTTTGATAATTTATTATCAATTTGAATGTCGCATTGCTACAAAGACGAGCCAAATTAAAAAGAGACTGAATATTGATAGAATACACAGAGATACTGAATACTGACAATCTGAGCTCATCATATATTGTGGCAGCATCTTTTACTTCCTACCGCCAACCATACTTTGGCCGGAAGTAGAACTTGACAAACTTGGAGCCGTACTGCCGTTCACCTTGAACTTTCCTTCTGCACTACCAAGAACATTTAGGTCTTCAAACAACCTGTAAGAAGGGACAAACGGCTTCTGTACAGCGGGTTGTGCAGGACCTCTTGTCCCCAACCCAACTATAGGGTCACCATTCAGAGCCGTTCCGTTCGAAGAGTTTCCATAATTCTGCTGCTGCTGCTGCATCGGTGTAGCTGTAGCTGCTGCTGCTCTCTGTGGAAATGATGTAGTAGAGTTGCTGTGTGGCATCGAATACGTGTTAGAGGGCACGTAACTTTGGCTACTACCATTAGCATAACCTGGAGTAACTGCCCATGGTGGTGGTGGATACGCGGATGAGTATTGAGGATACTGATATTGTTGTTGTGATTGGAACTGCGACTGCATTGGTGGTTCAAACTGTGGTCGAAATTGCTGTTGCTGTTGGTGATAGTGCATGGGTTGTGGCTGAGATTGAGATGGTGATGGGGCTTGTGATGGTTGCGAATGGTGCTGAGGTTGAGGCTGTGGCTGTGGCTGTGCCCATGGAACGACGTAGCTATCAAAGGGTGCCGGCCCTTGACTTCCAGGATAAGCTTGTGTGCCAGAGGAAACTGGTATCTGAGGCACGCTCTGTTCTGTGGTTGATGCAGTCTCCTGAGATGTATTTGGTTGAGGAGAAGTCCAGTCCGTTGACAAGGTGATACTTAAAAGGTCGATGATATCCTGCTCCTGTGTATTCTTAACTGGATCAATGACTGCTAGGGCATTAGATATGGGCAGGAATGAAGATGCAGCATCAGACGAAGTTTGACTCGTCTCGATGGGTACAAGAGCTCTACTAGCTTCACTGCTGCCTTGTGTCGGACTAGGTTGACTTTTGGAATGCCTGTATGCATGAACGAAAACATGAATTTAGGTTCCACTTCAACTAAATCATTCCTTTATCTGATTCTCAGAGCTCTATCGCCCCGGTTAAGTTTGATTATTACCTGCGAGCTAGTTTGGCAAAGTCATCCTCTTCTTCTTCTTCCTCTTCATCTTCTTCCGCACGACTTATTGGCGGATTAGCACTTGTAGCGACTGGTTCAGTTCTGGTCCGAGGAGGACTGTTCTTTACTACAGTTGGTTTGGTGTTTGACGAAGACCCTTCTGTTTGTTTCAAGCTTAAATCTGAAACTGGCATGGGAATAGGCAAACCGGAAGCTATAGCATCATGTTTTGCCAGCAAGATTTGCAGGCTATCATTTAACTCAAGGCCCCGAACAAGGACTTCCTCATCTCTGCAAGAATGATGGAAAAAATTAGAATATACAGAAGATTACTCTTTCATGACCTATCAACATGCACTCGGCGTATGCTTTCATATCCTTCCAAAAACAATGTTTCCAGGAATCAGCGACTAACCCAGTGGTAGTGAGCATCTGCACCAACTTCTTCTGGTTGGAACGACAATGTTCAACAAGGTCAACTATAACCTCCTCTTTTACAGCCTGTAAGAGCAGCATCATAGTTCAGAAGATGAAACTGGTATTTCTTTGAGAAGTTACAAGTATTGAGTAAGAAATACCTCACGATCACCGGGGTTAACAGCTTGCAACATGTCACCCAAGAGCTCCATAACATCGCGCATGGACTCTAGGCTTGACAAACTATAACAAATCACCCAAGTAAATTTTTGTCACCAAGAACAAACAAAAACATAAATATCAGGATATTTCAAATACCTGAAGTGCTTATGGAAAAGGTCAAGCGACAATTCTAGAGTAAACTCTCACCTTAGCCCTTCAATCTCAGTAGCCATGGTTTCATCAAGTCTTCTAGAAGAACCTCCCGGCATTCCATATCCAGGTTCAGCAGGTCTCAATGTCGAATGGGTTAGCGGTGGAGTAAATATTGGAGCAGCATTTAAAGCACGTGGGGGAAACCGTACTCCAGAACGCTGACATCCACACAATTGATGCTTATTGAGTTATGCATACATATTCAGTTATCACAGTTAATTGTATAGGTCTTGTAGACTGCATGCAAGCAAGCTTAGTCATAAGTTGGGCTGGTATCTGACTTAAATTTGGTGAACGCTACTAATGTAAAGAGGTAGACTATGGGCTGCAACCACCAAGACTATGAGCACCCTAAGCAAAGCATCAATAGAACAGGTAACTCGAGAGAACCTCAAATAGGATTAAGGGAAATCAATCTTGTGTAATGGAGGAAAAAGGACAGGAAAAACTAATTTTGTAGTGACAAAAATGAATATGTGCAAACATCACAAGTAGGAAAATATGTACGTCGAAGAATTAAAGTGAGCATTTTGATCAAGATCATACCCGCAGCTCCTCGTAAGCCCAGTAGTACTGAGAATATCTTCCTCCAGGCCCACCGAAAGCCTCTTGCCAAGAGTCCAGCAGAACCAAGACTTTGTCTCTCACTTGTACGTCTGTCTGCAAAACCAACCGATAAAGGAAGTAAACTCATTGTAGGTAAATGATCTTACCTGAGAAGTCATATACTACTTAACAAAAGAGGAAGAAAACAACAATCAATTCGCTCAAACTGTTTTCTAGATACAAACCAAAAACAAAGAGATATAGAAATCAGACATCATATCAATTGTCAAACAAATGTGTAGGTTCCTATGCCTAATAGGCAATTTCATAACTCAAACTTCAGTGAAGTGTAATAAGAAAACCAACTGGTACCTTTTTCTTCACGATCTTCACCATCTCACCCAATAAATTTTTCTCGGCAATTTGGAAATGGACGAAGTCTCCACAATTCTTCACCATAGTCTCCAATAGCTGCAGGGAAAAATTGATTTAGTTACAACTCCTTCCATAGATAACTAGTTGATGATGAATGAAAGTAAAGTTCCACAGTTCATAGCTGAGAATTTCAGTACCGTCAAAGCTAGAAACTGAACTCTGGGGTTCTTATGCTGCAACCGTTTCTTCACCGCTTTCACTACATCTTTTGCCTGCCTGATCAAATCCAAAACACACAACAAATAAACTAACGAGAAAAACAACTCGATTAACAAAAGAAAGGGCAAAAAAAAAAAAAAAAAATCAGAGAGGAGTTGCAATTTCACAGTGACGGTAAGAAATCCATGGGAGGATGAAATAACAAGTAATCAGTATCCTCCGTACACAACAATCAAACAACGGTAACAAGTAGTCAGTATCCTCCGTACACAACAATCAAACAACGGTCAAACTTCTACAGAGTAACAGATGAACATATCAAAATAGTCGCAATTTCGAACAGAAATTCACTTTTTCGATACAAAAATTCCAGCAAAGATAACAAATAAGAAAACCTAGGTCGTCTCAGAAAGTCAACTCCGGAGCAGATGAAAAAGTAATAAACATAAGGAAGAAGAAGAGATACCAGTGATTAGAGTTGATAGAATCGCAGATGTCAATATTCATGGTCCAGTCAGGGGTGATGAGAAGGTCGCTGGTTGCCTTGTCAACGGCGACCGTAGCTGAAGAAGAAGAAGCCATAGCTATCGCCACTCTTCTGTTTCCTTTCTACCGAGAGAAGAATACACACGAGAAAGAAGAGGTGGAGAATAAAGGCCTCCTCCACTAACAGGCTTGTTTGTTTGGCGAGAAAGTCGAAGGAAGGGCGGTGGTGGTGACGATACGAACCCGACACGGAAGTCCCTCTCCCAGCCGAATCCTAATTACTATCTTAATCCAAACGAAAATCAATCTGACTGGACAATCTCTTCTTCGTCTAATTGTTCTTCTTCTTCTACTAAGCTAATCCTTTCATTGTTATTATTGATCTCTCTAATCTCTCTCTCCTCTCTCTCTCTCTGTTTACTTTCTGTTGGTCTATGGTTGGCTTTTTTCCCGGAAAATCAGTTTCATTTTCCTATTCAGTTTCTCGCCCACTAATTTCTATGCTTTTCCCGGGTCAGCATGCCACCCCCACACTCAGCACTTTTTCCCACGCGCCTTGCAAATGTTGTGGTTAACACGTTCTCTTTAAGATGTCAACACGTGGACATCTACAGTGTTTTGGGATATAGGGACGGCGAGTGCCAGGTAGTGAAGAAAAGTAAGAGTGTGGGGAGTATTCTTTTTTTGGTTACGTTTCTGTAGCAACTCCTGGCCACTCCATAGCCCAAGAAAAAGATTAGATAATTTGGAATAATAAAAAGTAATAAAGTAGGGGAGGGAGAGAAAAAAACGTGTGAGGATAGGAAGAATAGTTCCTGATTATACTTATTACTTACTGTGCCAGGTGAAGAAAAGTCATAAAAGGAGGAGGTAATTGTAATATTTGTAAAGGGTAATTATCCACTTCTTTTAAATAATGGGGAGCTGGATCCGCTCCAACCCTTTCCAATTTGGAAGTGTTCCAACCTTTTTTCAATCATTAGATTATCCTTTGACTTTTTGATTAATCTAATGGTCTAGATTGTTAGGGGTATTTAAGACTTTTCACATATAATTTTTTTTATATTTAAATTAGTTTCCGCACATAATCTAGATTGTCGACCGGCCACCGTCGCCACGAATATCCGGCGACCGGCCGCCGCACCGGTTAATTTTCCGGCGACCGGCCGCCAAACCCAAGATCCAACGTCGTCATCGTAGCTCCGATTTCTGATTGGACACATCACCAACGCCTTTTCTCTCTCTCGTCTTCCACGTCGCCGGCCGAAGATCCATTCCCGACTCTCCTCAAACGCCTCGTCGCCCAGCTTGAGCGCCGCCGTCGAAACTCCGCCAGCCGCCAGCCACTCCCTTGGAAAACGTGCAGCCCCTTCACTCCAAAAAATGGGAGCTGCTCCCGAAACCTTTTCAGCCAAATCAAGCCAGGTCTAAGCCATTATCTCTATTTCAATGGGCCGAAGTGAGCAAGGAACTTAAGCCCAACTTATTCCTTACTTTTGGGCTGCTAACAAATCTGCCACACCCCTCTCTCACTTACTGCCATTGGGCTTTGAGCCAAACCAAGGCCCAGGCTTCCCTCCTGAGCAGGATGTTACAAATAATTACAATATTGTTTTTTACGGATAACTAGTTATTATGATTTTTAAACTGATAACTAGTTAACAGTGTTTTTTTATAACTTGTTAACAGATTATAACCTGATAAACTAGTTAACGAATTATCATATAATCAAAATTGTAACGAGATTTTTTGTTAACATGTTATCTGACTAGTTATGTTATTTTTACCTAGTTAACTAGTTAACAATTTTTAGGTGATAAACTTGTTATCAACATTAGTTAACTAATTATCAAAATTACTTAATTATTTTTCAAAATTAATTAACTAGTTTGTTTGTTATTAACTAGTTAGCTTATCGAGTTAACTTGTTAACATCACGATTATCGAGTTAACTAGTTAACATCACGATTATCGAGTTAACTAGTTAACATCACAATTGGATAACTAGTTAACAAAAATTTTAGTTGATAACTAGTTAACAAAAATAGTTATCTCGTTATCAAATTAGTTAATTAGTTAACACACATTTTTGCTGTTAATAGTTAACAGTGTTTTTTAACTGATAACTAGTTAACAACGTTTTTTGTTTGATAACTTGTTAATAGATTTAGGTGATAATTTGTTATCAACATTAGGTAACTAGTTACTAAATTAACATAATTAGTTAACTAGATAACTTATCGAGTTAACTAGTTAACATCATGACTAAGATAACTAGTTAACATTTTTTAAGATAATAACTAGTCAGCCAATCATGATTTTAATATGATAACTAGTTAAGGAATAATAATATAATAAAAATTTAACTAGATTTTTTGTTAACATGTTATCTAACTAGTTATGTTATTTTTACCTAGTTAACTAGTTAACATTTTTAGGTGATAACTTGTTATCAACATTAGTTAACTAGTTATCAAAATCAGTAACAGGTTATTCTGATGTTAACTAGTTATTTTATTAGTAACTAGTTAACTAATCGAGTTAACTAGTTAACATCATAATTTAGATAACTAGTTAACAAATCATTTACTTGATAACTAGTTATTTTGTTAACATCGTGATTGGGGTAACTAGTAAACGAGATTATAACATCATGATTTAGATAGCTATAGTTAACAAAAAATTTAGTTGATAACTAGTTATCAAAGTTAGTTAACTAGATAACTTATCGAGTTAAGTTAACATCATGATTACGATAACTAATTAACATTTTTTTAAATGATAACTAGTTATCAAAATTAGTTAACTAGATAACTTACCGAGTTAACTAGTTAACATCATGATTAAGATAAATAATTAACATTGTTTAAGATGATAACTAGTTATCAAAATTAGTTAACTAGTTTTAAGTTGATAACTAGTTACTTAACAAGTTAACATGTTATTTCGTTGATAACTAGTTAACGAAATATCATAATCAGTCCTTTAGGTTCTCCTTCCCTTCATATAATATAGCTTTAAGGTTAAATTGTCAACAACCTAAAACACAGTGATTGAAATTGCAATTACAAATAATTACTCCAACAATCCCGGTGTTTATAAACGAAAAATCAGTCACTTAATTTAACTTGAATATGTGACAAATCAGTCACTTAAATTTAACCATGTGACAAATTAATCACTTAAATTTAACCATGTGACAATATAATCACTTAAATTTAACCATGTGACAATATAATCACTTAAATTTAACCATGTGATAACTGAGTCACTCTTCTTCAACCTACACCGTGGTCTGACACCATCGATCCACCGGCCGTCGCTGCTACGCCGGTAGCCGTCTGTAATCGAACGGTCTCCGACGCAGGTGGATTTGTACTACGGGACTCGAGGCTCGTCGGCGAGGGATTCAGATTCTTCCAGTAGTCGAAGCCGTCGTTGGAGTCAGATTCGTCGTCGTGGATAGTTGGTTGTGAGACTGAGGAAGAAGAAGAATAGAAGGAGGATGGGAAAGGGATTTTAGATCGGAGACGAGAAAGGGAGTTGGTAGAGACGAGAAAAGGAGTTTGGATCGGTGAGCGGCGAAAGGAAGTTGGCAGGATGGCGGCGAAAAGAAGTTGACAGTATGGCGGCGGCTGATATGGGAAAGGAAGAGGGTTTAATTAATGGCGGCTGATATGGAAAGGAAGAGGGTTTAATTAATTTTCTGTAATACCGATTTTACCCTTCAACTTTTTGGTTGGAACCGGTCCAACCCTTAAAGGGTTGGAGCCGGATCCGGAGCCAAATAATGGGTCAGGGTTGGTGAAAAATTCATTATTAATAATGCTGGTAAGACGGGAAGGGATCATCATTCAACCTTTCCATGGGTTGGAAAGCTTCCAACCTATTCTCAACCATTAGATCATCTTTTGACCCTTTAACCAATCCAATGACCTAGATTGTTAGGGGTATTTAGGACTTTACACACATAATTTAATTATTATATTTAAATTAAATAATTAATATTTTGCAGGGGACAGCCGGTGACTCCGGCGGCCGGCCACCGTCGCCGGCGACTTTTCCGGCGACCGGTGAGATTCCGGCGAAATTTTTTTTTTTTAAGTTTTTTTTCAAATTTTTTTTTTCTAAAAAAAACTAGGTAACACATTTTTTCTGTTAACTAGTTAACAATGTTTTTTAACTGATAACTAGTTAACATCGTTTTTTAGTTGATAACTAGTTAACAAAAAGTTTAGTTGACAACTAGCTATCAAAATCAGTTAACACATTTTTTTGTTGTTAACTAGTTAATAGTGTTTTTTTTAACTAATAACTAGTTAATATGATTTTTATCTGATAACTAGTTAACCAAGGTTTTTGTTTGATAATCTGTTAACAGATTTAGGTGATAACTTGTTATCAACATTAGTAAACTAGTTATCAGATTAAGATAATTAGTTAACTAGATAACTTATCGAGTTAACTAGTTAACATCATCACTAAGATAACTAGTTAACATTTTTTAAGATGATAACTAGTTAACCAACAAAAAAATGTGTTAGCAAAAAATCTTATTAAAATTGGTTAACTAGTTATCACCAATACCCTTGTTAACAAGTTAGATAACCAAAACCCTTGTTAACAGATTTTAACCTGATAACTAGTTAACAATGTTTTTTTATTGATAACTAGTTAACGAGTAATCATAATTAGTTAACTAGTTAACTAGTTAACATCAAGACTAAGATAACTAGTTAACATTTTTTAAAGATGACAACTAGTTAACATCACGATTGGATAACTAGTTAACATCACAATTGGATAACTAGTTAACAAGATTTTTAGTTGATAACTAGTTAACAAAATTAGTTATCTCGTTATCAAATTAGTTAATTAGTTAACACACATTTTTTTGCTGTTAACAATTAACAGTGTTTTTAACTATAACTAGTTAACAACTTTTTTTGTTTGATAACTTGTTAACAGATTTAGGTGATAATTTGTTATCAATATTAGTTAACTAGTTACTAAATTAACATAATTAGTTAACTAGATAACTTATCGAGTTAACTAGTTAACATCATGACTAAGATAACTAGTTAACATTTTTTAAAGATGATAACTAGTTAACCAATTGAGTTAACTAGTTATCCAATCGTGTTAACTAGTTATCAAGTTGTTATCTAATCAAGTTAATTAGTTAACTAATCGTGTTAACTAGTTATTTTATTTTTAATTAGTTAATTTATCGAGTTAACTAGTTAACATTATGATTGGATAATTAGTTAACGATGGTATTTAGTTGATGACTAGTTATCAAAACTTGTTAACTAATAATACGAACTAGTTAACACGTCATTCAACAACCGGTTTA
Organism: Linum lewisii; assembly: GCA_034768395.1. Taxonomy (NCBI): domain Eukaryota; kingdom Viridiplantae; phylum Streptophyta; class Magnoliopsida; order Malpighiales; family Linaceae; genus Linum; species Linum lewisii. The sequence goes on from CM068302.1 coordinate 13,997,811, forward strand.
TATAGTTCAAATATTTATTCCAAGAATGTCAACAACATAAAAACCAGTGACTGAAACTATAATTATGAATAATAAAAAGTCAAATTATCTATAACTTAAAATACAATGACTAAATTGCAATTTTTTTATAATTATTAATTCCTTCGTCTTCAACCTCTGGACCTGGATTCGGCCGCCGATGCTGCCGTCAACTTACCGTCGCCGATGGTCGGCTGCCTCTACACTCCTCCCGCCGCCAGTGCCTCTTCCACTCTCTCCATCTTCGTGCCATCGCCGTCTCCAACATCCGAACCAGTCCTCCCTACCGCTCCTCCGACCGCCGTGCTCTGGTCGCCGACGTCGGGATCCCCCGTCGCTGCTCCGGTTCGGCCTCCGCCGCGATCTTCCGGCTAACGCCTCACCCCTCCGGCCGCTGCTCCACTCCAGTACTGCATCTCAGCAACGAGTTCCGGCAACGATGGAATCGAGGAAAAGCTTAATAAGGCGGCGGCGGAATTAGGAAAAGTAAATTAAAAGTAAATTAGGGTTTTTTAAAATTATTTAAAATGACCAAATTGCCCCTCCGGTTTTTTGTTGGAAACCGGTCCAACCCTTAAAGGGTTGGGTCCGGATCTTGAGCCCCGGTAAGACTACTTTGTAACAGATTTTATAATACGGTTAATACACCTTTTTTGTCCTTTTACTATGTAAAATTAACAAACATACCCTTTTACTATTTTCTAACCGATTTAACACCATATACTTTGAAAAGCTTAACAAATATGCCCCTCCATTTATCTTTTCATCTATTTTTCGTCTAATGAGTTGATTATACGTGTTACGTCATATTATTTGTCCACAACATCACTGATCGGGATGTCCACAAGGTGAAAATATTTAAATTAAAAAGAAAAGATAAAGGAAAAGCATTATAATCACCATTATGTATAGAGGTGTTTGTGGTATTCCTTTTTCTTTTTCTTTCTAATTTAAATAATTTTGGGTTGTGAACATTCCAATCAACGATAAGGTGTACAAATAATATGAAGTAGCACATATAATCAATTTAGTATATTTAAAATAGATGAAAAGATAAATGAAGGGGTATATTTGTTAAACTTTTCAAAGTAGAGGGTGTTAAATCGGTTAGAAAATAGTAAATAGTTATGTTTGTTAGTAGATGGGCAAAAAGATGTATTAACCTTTATAATAATAAGTTTATTACGTAACAAATTGAAATTTTAGGAAAATTTTGTAATCCGGCTTATAATCTCGAGATGAATTAAAAATAATTAAAAATACAGAGAAATTAATAATTATTTTATAAATAATTTATAAAATACAGAGAAATTAATATTTATTTTATAAATAATTTATAAAATAATTACTTACAAATGAAACGATTAAAATCCTAACAATGGTAATGTTTTTGGGCCAAGCTGAAAATCAATGAAAATGAATTCCTGATGAATCAAAGAGCGATCTTAGTAATTGAATTTTCTAGATTTAATGAACTAAATTAAAAAGACATAAATATCATTTCACCAAATTTTTTTTTATTTCTTTCAAAAAGACACTCTTTGTACATGTGTACACCTATTTGTAGACGTGCACACACTATATGTACACGTGTACACTTATTTGTCGACCTTTACACAATATCTTTACATTTTCATGTACATATATATGCACATTTTGTACATGTGTACACCTAGTTGTACACATGCGCACACTCTTTTACTCGTGTACACACTTTTTGTACACATATACACATATTTTAAACTAGTGTACACACGCTTTGTACTCGTATGCACATACTATGTACATTCTTATAAAATTATTTATATAATAATATTAGTAATAATAAGTGACATAATGGTAAGAGTTTAAACTTGAGAGAAAGATGTAAGGTTACAAACCTCACCATCACCTAATTTTGTTATTTATTATTACTAAGCAGGAGGACCAATGATTAGGGCTGGTAGACCAAATTTGGTTTATATCAAACAAAATTTGGGTGAAAAGAAAAATCGAAAACCTAATCGCTAATTTTCTTACCGAAATCAAAATGATCGGTTTTGGTTGAAAACCAAGCAGAAACAAAAAAATCGACCATATTCAATTTAGATTGAATTTGACAAATAAATTGATTTGAACCGAAAACTGAATAGCAATCCCGCCACGAATCATACGGGCTGAACCCAAGGTTAGACCGGAAACTGGTGCTACTAGCGATAAATCGAACCAAAAATATAAAAAAAAGTGGAAATAAGATAAATAAAAATATAATCGTTAAAAAGACAAGGGTCCCACTTAAATACATTTTAAACCACATTAGCCGAAAACCTCTTTAAACAATATTAACAACAAATCACATTTGAAAAGTCCCCAAACTGTCAACTGAAATGAAAATACAGAAAATGACATCCTCGTCCACGGTCATCATCTTTCAGTCTTCTAGCTCAACTCCATCGCCACCAACTATTGCTCTAAGCTCGACAACTACTTCTAACTGAAAAAAGAGACTAGGAGGGGATCAGTTTCCTAATGAAACTGAGTGAACCCGCTGGGCTTAACTGTGTGTCAAACTACTAAGGGAGCATCCCAGACTCCCACATTGAAATACAACAATGGGAATCATACTTATATTCCTTTTTAATATCTCAGTATAATAGTTCTAGGTGATCAATCAATTATCTTTACCTCTATTCCTTCATGCATCACCCCAAACATCATCATCACAACATACCATAATATTTAGAATCACATCAATGCTTAACAATATAATTCATCCACACGTTCATACATTTCCAAACACACACGCACACACGCACACATTCACACACATTAGCAATCAAATTCAATTTCATATCTAGGTGATTTAATTAGGCGCCGTAAGGAGTTGTTCCCCCACTACCCCCTGCTGACCAGACGCACCCCCTCCCCTGGAGGGTCAAAGACGCATCCTTTCTCTTGAAGGATCCACGACCCAAATCATCATCATCATCATCACAGTTTCCCTCAGGAAAGCAACTCCCAATCCCATGCATCCATGGCTAGGTGATCTACCCCAGTAGACCGGACTCAATCATCTTTGGGGTAACGTTGGCTCCTTCCGGTTCTATCATTTTAATTTCATTTAACACTACCACATCAATACCACACATTAACCAAACAATTCCATAAACCAATTCCCAAATTCCATTACCACACAAAAAATTTCATATGTTAACAATACAAAAAGAAAGAAGAGAATAACATCACATTGTTAACAGGACAGTAATTGAAAGAAGAAGAATAAAAAAAGAAGAAAAGATCGGAAGAAGAAGAAGAAGAAAGAAAAAAGAAAGAAAAGAAGGAGGAAGAAAGAAGAAAAAGAAGAAGAAGTAGAAGAAAGAAGAATCAGAGGAGAAGAAGAAAAAGAAAAGAAGAGAAGAAGAAAAGAAGAAAAGGAAGAAGAAGAAGAAGAACAAGGAAGAAGAAGAAGAAAGAAGATCCCACATGCAGAACCTGCTATGCAGGTTTCTGTATTTTATTTTAAAATCTGATAGTAATTCTAACAGTGGATTTTTATTGTTGTTAGGTTAACGGCGGTCAGCTTATCCGCTGTTAGCTTAGCTTACGTTAGTCAACCTAATAACAGATGTGTGTCCGCTGTTAGGATTCCTAACAGTGGCCTATCCGCTGTTAGCTCAGCTTACGTTAGTCAACCTAACAATGGACGCGTGTCCGCTGTTAGGATTCCTAATAAAGTCCTATCCGCTGTTAGAAGTAATAAAAAATCGTTGTTAGCTAAGCGTTTTCTTGTAATGTACCAATTCCACATCACAATTCCATGTCATAATTCCACATCATATACTTATTACAGGGGGACTGCTAGCCTTACCGACCACCCACCTGTAATAATAAAGTCGAAGGGGTGATCATGTCGCAAGGTCTAGGGCCACCCTTCTGTTCATCCTTCTAGGATGATTCTACATTGGCAGAACCATCCTCCTGCACCCAACATTCCACAACCACATATATATATTGCACATTCAGGAATTAAACCCTCATTCTAGCCACCTAATCAACCATTCAATCCATCCAGTAAACAATACATTCAAAAAAGTCAAACCAAGCATCCAACCAATTCAAGCTACACATAAACACATCAGCAATCAATAACCAAAATACATAATTAACCATTTTCAACTCTCCAATTCATTCATCCCTACTAAGTCGAATTGTAATTCCTCATGTCTCTACATATCGACGCTAAGCCCTCACCTTATCCTAAATTAGACTATGAATTCTGTCTCAGAAGATCCATCTCGTCGTCCTTATTCCACCGATCCTGACAATCGGAGATCTAACGAAGGAGTTATGGCCAAAACTCTTATAAACACCAATCGAAACCCCAAGTTGTTTTACCAAACAAACCCTTAGAGACATATTCCCAAGAAACACACAAACTTACAGAAGAATACACAAAGGTCACTTAACTTTCTGTATATGCATAACGGTCATAGAACTTTCAAAAGGGGTGCAGACAAGCCCCTCTTCTTCCCTGATTACTCTCTACCGCCACCGGGCTTCCGCCGCCGCCATCGGCGACTCCGAGCTTTCTGGAGCTCGTCGCGTCGAGCCGTCGCCACGTATCCCAATGCACCTACTGCCGCCATCTTTCTTCGGAGCCTAACAAACGCAGTCGTTCACCTCTCCTCGTTTCCGTGCTAGCTTGCTCGATGGTGGAACAGCCGCCACCCTCATTCTCTGTGCGGAACCCAAAACCAAAGCCCCTCTAACTCTCTCTCTTCTCAGTGTCGGTGCACCGGCGACCCTCCTTTCTCTCTCGATTTTTGTGCCTTCCCACAAAGTGGGAATTGTTTTCCACTTTCTCAAATCCCGTGCCAAGAAACCCTTCCCAGCAAAATAGAGCAGCCACCACTTGTAACATCCCATTTCCGCTTAACTGGTTGGTTTGAAAATTTATCAGTTTTACTTTGAATCGATTAATTTTCTAAACTGGCACGAGCAAATTTATTCAAGGTCAATTAATTTGCGGAGGATTTAATCTGTGATGAAATTAAAGTTTGGGTTGGGGTCGAGTCGAGTTGACTCGACCAAAAACTGGACCATTGGTTGGTCCAATAGGGGCTGCCAGGTTTTTTTTATAGAAAGGGAGGGAACTTAGGGCTCAAAGCCTTTGTTCCCGTGGGCTACAGCTCCGCCCAACAAGAGGAAGGAGGGAAAGTCAGTGGGCTTAAGCCCGTTCTGTCAGTAAGGGTTTTGTGGGCTTCGGGCTTGAGCAGAATGTGAATAGGGAGGGGGTTTGGGGATGCTGTTCGGATAAGAGCTGAAGGAAAATAAGAATGGGCCTTTGGCCCATTCCCGTTGAGCACAACGGCACAAGGCCGTGTGTAGGGTTTTGAAGGGGATTGCATGGATAGAGACAGAGAGGGGGAAGGAATGGCACAACTTCAAAGGATTTCATCCTCGAAATCTCAAACATCCACTCGAAGTTTAGCCACATAGCATCCTAGCTTCTGCTTCCAAATCATCAACCTTACTCCACAACTTCAGAGCCTTGCGTACGTCGTCTTCCCTCTACACCATACTTTTGAAGCCACTTCATAAGCTTTCGTCCAATTGCATCAACCCTCCAATTTTGTCCAATTGCATCAACCCTCCAATTTTGTCCAATTGCATCAACCCTCCAACTACAAGAACTTTCTTTAAGCTTTAACACCTAGGCAACGACTGTTGTCTAAGTCTAGTACTACTCAATTCCTTGAATACTCACTTGGTAGTTAACGTCCGAATTAACTACAACCTCCATTTCTACAATCCATTCACTTCTCCATACCCGACACTCAATTCCAGCTTAACCACCTTCTCATCGTTGAGACCTTTCATCTCTTGATTTTCTTCATGACTTAGGAGGACCGAAGACCAATTAAAATATTTCCACTTGACAAATTTTCAAATCGCTTTGTTTCTCAAAACTCACCTTCATTTCAAAACTCCAACCCAGTTAAAAATTATTTGAAAGACCCCTGGAATGCCAACACTCGCCTAGGTTGAACCCAATGTTAAACCGGGAACCAGTGCCACTAGCGATAAATCGAACCAAAAATAACCAAAACAAAATAAGTGGAAATAAGATTGATAAAAATATAATCTTTAAAAAGACAGGGGTCCCCACTTAAATACATTTAAACCACAATAGCCGAAAACCTCTTAAATAATATTAACAACAAATCACATTTGAAAATTCCCCAAACTATTAACTGAAATGAAAATACAGAAAATGACATCCTCGTCCTCGGTCACCATCCTTCAGTCTTCTAGCTCAACTCCACCGCCACCAACTGCTGCTCTAAGCTCGGAAACTACTTCCAACTGAAAAGAGATACTAGGAGGGGATTAGTTTCCTAATGACACTAAGTGAACCGATTGGGCTTAACTATGGGTCGAACTACCTAGGGAGCATCCCAGACTTACATTGAAATACAACAATGGGACTCATACTTATATTCCATTTTAATATCTTAGTATAGTAGTTCTAAGTGATCAATCAATTCCCTCTACCTCTATTCCCATCACGCATCAACCCTAACATCATCATCACAACATACGATAATATCCACAATCAAATCAATGCTTGATAATATAATTCATCCACACGTCCATACATTTCCAAACACACACACACGCACACACACATTCACACAAATTAGCAATAAAATTCAATTTCATATCTAGGTGATTTAATTAGGGGCCATAAGGAGTTGTTCCCCGCTACCCCACCGACCAGACACACCCCCTCTCCTGGAGGGTCCAAGATGCATCCTTTCTCTTGAAGGATCCACTGCCCAAATCATCATCATCATCATAGTTTCCCTCAGGAAAGCAATTTCCACTATAAGAAACTGTGCATTTAACAACAACAGTTAACAACGGCTATTATTTTGCCGCTGTTAAATTATAAAACTCGCGTAATTTAACAGCGGCCACTTAGCCGCTGTTAAATTAGACAATTTAACAGCGGCATGTGGCCGCTGTTAAAATAAAAGAATTTGATTGGTTGAACAAGCTAGACGCGGATAACAATAAATCGAATCTCATCCGTTGATTTAATCATGGTTAATCTCAGCCGTTGATTTCATACAAACCCTAATCAGCTCCAATCTTCTATTTCGGAGCCGCCACCGTCGGAGTTGCAATTCATCTTCTCCTTCATCTTCCCCCACAGTCGTCATCGTCGCTAGTTTCAGCCAGAGGAGGAGGACGAGATCTGGCGTCGACGGAAAGAGGAGAGCGAAGGATTTGGCGTCGATGAAAGGAGGAGAGCGACAGAAGCGACTATCGTTGGAGTTCCAGCTATTACTTAAATCGACGAACTGATTTAACAGAGGCCTGTGGCCGCTGTTAAATTATTTGGTTTAACCGCGACCACAGTTTGCCGCTGTTAAATGTGTTTGCCATTGGGCAATTTAACGGCGGCACATGGTCGCTGTTAAACGCGTTTTCTTCCGCTGTTAATTAAACAGTTTTTTGAAGTGTTCCAATCCCAGGCACCCATGCCTAAGTGATCTACCTCAGTAGACCGGACTCAATCACATCACATTTCTTTGGGGTAACGTTGGCTTCTTCCGGTTCTATCATTTTAATTTCTTTTAACACTACCACATCAATTACCACACACCAACCAAACAATTCCATGTCCAATTCACTTAACTTTATGTATATGCAGAACGGTCATAGAACTTTCAAAAGGGGTGCAGAGAAGCCCCTCTTCTTCCTCGATGAGTCTCTACCGCTGGCGGGCTTCCGCCACCGCCGGCTCCGAGCTTCCTGGAGCTCGTTGCGTCGAGCCGTCACCACGTCTCCCAAAGCAATTGTTGTCACCGTTTTTTTCTAGAGCCGAACCAGCGCAACCGTTCACCTCTCCTCGTTTTCGTGCTAGCTTGCTCGATGGTTGAACATCAGCCACACTCATTCTCTGTGCGGAACCCAAAACCGAACCCCTCTAACTCTCTCTCTCTTCTTAGTTTCGGTGCGCCATCGTCCCTCCTTTCTCTTTTGATTTTTGTGCCTTCTCACAAAGTGGGAATTGTTTTCCACTTTCTCGAATACCGTGCGAACAAATCCTTCCCAGAAAAATGGAGCAGGCGCCATTCCTTCCCTCTCTCTCTCTTTCCGTGCAATCCCCCACAAAACCCTACACACGGCCTCGTGCCATTTTGCTCAATCGGAATGGGTCAAAGGCCCATTCATATTTTCCTTAACCTCTTATCCCAACACCATCCCCAAACCCCTCCCTATTCACATTCCGCTCAAGCCCGAAGCCCACAATACCCTTATTGACAGAACGGGCTTAAGCCCACTGACCTTCCCTCCTTCCTCTTGTTTGGCGGAGTTGTAGCCCATAGGAACAAAGGCTTTAAGCCCTAAGTTCCCCTCTCTTTCTCTATAAAACCCGACAGCTCCAGCTGGCCCAACCAATGGTCCATTTTTTGATTGAGTCAATTCGACCTGACCAATGCTAAGATCTCGACCAAACTGTTAACTCGTAACTCCAACCCAAACTTTAATTTCATCATAGATTAAATCCTCCGCGAATTAATTAACCTTAAATTAATTTGCTCAATGCCAATTTAGAAAATTAACCAATTTAAAGTAAAATTGAGAAATTTTTAAACCAGCCAGTTAATCGGAAACAGGATGTTACAAGTAAGCAGAAAGAAAATTGCATTTGAAAACTGATTTTTTTTACCCTTAACATGGCACTATGATTAGGTCTAAGGAGTCATCTAAATTGAGTTGCGCCTGCGCGTGAGTTTTTCTGAGGGGTTTTCAGTGATTCTGAAGTTTCTTGCCCATTAAGGGTGTTGACGAGCCGAGCCGAGCCGAGCTTTGCCCAGCTTGAGCTCGGCTCGTTTGGTTTGAACTCTGGCTCGAGCTTGATCAATCGAGCTCGAGCTCGGCTCGGCCAATTTTTTTTTGGTTCGAGCTCGGCTCGGCTCGGTTCGAAACTAGCTCGTTAACAAGTCTAAACGAGCTCGAGCTCGAATCGAGCTCAATTGCAAGCTTTCGAGCTCTACTCGGCTCGGCTCAAAACTGGCTCGTTAACGAACTTAAACGAGCTCAAGCTCGAATTGAGCTCGTTTGCAAGCTTTTGAGCTCGAGCTCGGATCGAGCTCATTTGCAAGGTTTCGAACTTACTCATTTTTCTGAATTATTACTTATCATTAATTTGTAGGCATACTCAAAAATCAAAATGAATATTATTGTTTACAACATCTAGAATTTTTAAAAATAATTGAGCCAAAATCGAACCATTTCATGAGCCAAAATCGAGATATTTCACGAGCCAATCGAGTCAGTTCGCAAACTCCGAAATCGAGCTAGCTCTCGAGCTCCAAAATCGAGCTAGCTCACGAGCTACTTAATCGAGCCAGCTCACGAGCCATTCTCGAGTTGATCGACGAGCCGTGTAACGAGCTCTAACGAGCCAGCTCGCGAGCTGCATTGTTCGAGCCAACGAACCGAGCTGGCTCGCGAGCCAGCCGAGCCGAGCAGGCATGAGCTCGAGCTCGGCTCGTTTATAAACGAGCCGGCTCGCGAGCTCGGTTCGTTTCGAGCCGAGTCACGGGCGAGCTTTTTCCGAGCCGAACGCCGAGCCGAACACGAGCAGCTTGGTTCGTCAACAGCCTTACCCATTCCTGTTCAGCACACAAGCATCCGCGGAGAGGACGAGGAATCGAACTCGATCCGTTTTCCAGCTTGGGTTGGTTGGGCTTGCAAGGGCTTAAGCCCGTTTGGGTTTAAGGGAGGAAGGGAGAGTGTGATAAGGGTTTTCGGTTTTGGGGATTGGCACAATAAACGAAGGTGGCTACGACTCTAGGATTTTGGGGAGAGGAATGAGTTTTGCAGATGGCGGTGGTTGATAGGGAGCACGGAAGTTGAAGCAAGCGGCGGTTGGCAGCGAGCGTGAAAAATGAAGCAAGAAGGTGAGTGAGGGCCATCGGGTTTAAGCGAGAGAGGAGGAAGTTTGGAGACGACGGGAGGTTCACGTTGTCGGGGAGGCGCCGGCGGTGGGCTAGAGCACCGGAGAGGACGAGAGGCCGATCTGTCACCCTTTGAAGATTTCAAGGACCATTTGTGTAGTTTCAAAATGATAAGTGGCCCTTCTGTGATTTATGTTTGTCTATGGTTCTTTTGGGAGTTTTTCTTTAAGGGTTCGTTTGGCAGTTTGGTGTAGAAGCTTCAATTGGTGATTTAGAGATTCAGTCATAACTCATTCGATAAAGCTCCGATTGACGATCCGTCTGGACCGGTAGAATCAAGACAACGAATCTGATCACGTGATACTAAGTTCTAGGATGTCACATCAGTTAAGGTGAGGAATTTTACGGTTTAATGTTCCTCTAGCTCGAGGGTTTATTCGATTAAGGTTCAGACAATTATCTTGTATGTGGTTTTGGTTCTTGGCTGGTTGTTTGTCCTCATGAAGGGTTTGTATTTGAAGTCTAGCCACTAGATGGCTAGACGGGATAAGGGTTAAAGGGTAACTAATAGTTATTTCATATATCGGTTTTGGCTAAGGCTAGAGGCCGGGATAGGAGATAGTTGGGGATTACTGCCCCGCCATTAATAGGCTAGTACATGATTTCAGTGCTGGTGGCCCACCTCTATATTGAGCAATCCCCTAGGTAACGAAAAAGGTAAAGGTTCCGGTGGTTCATATATTAACGACCACTTATGGAGGTCCTTAGAGGTTGGGTGGTCCTTTGAGACTGGGATTTAGAAACATAAGATAGGGGCTGCTGGCACTTCAAACGGTTGACGTACGTGGTGGTGATCTCTTGCCAGTAAGGCAAGGATTGCCGGAATTGTCTTTATGATGAGTATTTCTGGTAGCATAGCTTTGAGATTGCGGGTTAGACACTCAATGATTAACACTGACCCTCTTCTTCTATTTTCTCTTTGGTGGATTTCTGGATGGGTTTACAGGTGTCTGTGGATATGAGCTGGAGAGTGAGTTGTCGGGATTCTTGGGGTGATGTTTATCGAGTTTTCCTTGTATTTGAAATTTAGCCTTGAGATAGTTTATTGTATTGCAATTGTATGATGTTGATTGTGTCGTTGGCTTATAATGATTAATTCATGGTTCTTCAGTTAATTCTATTATCGTTTCCGCTTTCATGTATGTTCTCTTGTGATTGTATGGATTATTTGGGTTAGTAACACCCCCAGGTCGAGTATTGCATGGATTGAACTAGTGGTTCAGCCTGGTCTTCTAGGGTGGGTTGTTACAGAATGGAAAACCTCTCCTTAAATTCAAACCTTCAGTAATATGGGAGGATATTAGAGAGAAGACGCATGTTGTGCCTTGGCCAGGGTTGATATGGATAGGTTATGTTATCCGAAAAATGATTTTTTTTGCCTGGTTGATAATGATTAATTGTATTATGACGAAGGACAGAGTGAAGAAATGAGATTTTAATGTTGACGAGACTTGTGTGTTTGTGTGTCGTTGAAGTTGAAACTAAGGCTCATCTTTTCTTTGACTACTCTTTTTCTCAAACTATAGTGGTGTATCTCTTCCCTGAGCTTGCTGGACTTACCTGGGATCAAATTATCCGAAGGTGTGTTTGCTGGAGGGGGGTCACAAACCCTTATGGAAGTGAAGAAATTGAAGTGAATTTTGATGATTAATGGGATTTGGAGATCAAGGTGTTCCTTGCTGTTTGGAGGGAAAATGACAAATCCGGAGTAGTGTGTACCTCAACTTAAATGGGACATACATGCGTTTGCTCATCATAGAAGTGATGAACAAAAATTTTTGAATTATATCTAGTTTCTTTCTCATATTGTATACAATTTACCTTGCTTAGTATGTACTAACTTGCTTTTGATGAAATGAAACCTCTAATTCATAAAAAAAATTTTGAATAGAAACTATGATATCTTATTCCACATGTGTCGTTCAATTATCTTGAATATGAGTTGGTCTTTTGACATGGCATGTCACTCAAATGTAGTACAACATGTATGATAACTCAAATGTAGTACAACTAGTAATTGCAAAGTAGACCAACTCCATATCAAAGTTGATTTACCTTTTGCTTCTATGGAACTTTTTGTCTATGCTTCGACAGACTTGAGTATCAGGAGGATGTTTTATGCTAATATTAAGAGATTACATGTTGTAAGTGATCATTGGTTTATATGTGGTGATCAATGCGATTCTTGATTCGAGTGAGACTTCTAACCAGCTTTCTTGTTTTACGGACTGTGACATTAAGGAAAATACATCTCCTGGCCCTTTCTACACTTGGATCAACAACAAGATTGTGAACCCTATTGCAAGAAGACTCGACAAGATTCTTGTTAATGGTGAGTGGCAAACCAAATTTTTGACCAGTTCAGTTGAAATAATTATTTGTCCAGTTTCATACCACTATGCCATTAAGTTAGACATAAGATCTTCTAGGCATTCTCGTTTGAAACCCTTTATGTATTAAGAGACTTGAAGAAAGAGTTAAAGAAGCTCAATAATGATGACTATTTGGGTATCGAAAACAGAGTTATAGTTAAACGAGCTGAGATGGATTTTAAGCAGTGGAGGCTTTTGATGATCCAAGTTCCTTAAATATTGAGGCTGCTAGATAGTGCAAGTTGGAGTTGGAACAATTAGAGAGAGATGAGGAGATTTTTCCGAGGCTTAAATTAAGGTCCCCCTGGATTAAAGAAGGGGACAAAATTCTAAGTATTTCTTTAACAAAATTCGGTCTAGAAATCTTAGAGATACAATTAGGCAGCTTAAGAATGGAAATGGAGTTTTGGTGGATGATGTTGATGATATGCAAAATGTTGCAGTTTCTTATTATAAGAAGGGTTTAGAGCAGGGTGATCCAATATCACCCTACCTCTTTGTGATCACTTTGGAGATCCTCAACAACTTATTGGATAATGGTTCCTATGCCAATAAGTTTAGCTTCCATCTGATAGTACTTACTCAACTCGTCTTTGTAGATGATTTGTTAATATTCACCAAAGGAAATGTAGAGTCTATTAAAGGGATTGTTGATATTCACGAGTAGTTTCATAAAGCTTCTGGTTTGAGGTATAACCCTGAAAAGAGTGAAGTTTACATTGCATGAGCTCCCCCTAACATTGAAGATGATATTGTAGCTGTTAGTGATTTTAAGAGAGGCATATTACCGTTTAAATACCTTGGTATACCTCTAAATGCAGGTAAGCTGAGAAAAGTAGACTGCAAGATTCTTTTGGATAAGGTAACACGTAAAGTTTCACAATGGAAAACCAAGCATTTATCTTATGCTGGTAGGTTATAGTTGGTTGACTCTGTGATTTGGGGGGGGGGGGGGGGGATAATGCAATATGACATCGAAATAGTTTGTAATAGGTTCCTCTTGGGGAAGTTAGATGGATTCTTGGAAACACTTGGTTGTCCAAAAAATAAGTGGGCGGGTGTTGGCATTAAAAATTTGCATAGTTGGAACATTGCAAATGTTGTAAGGCATTTATGGAACCTATTCTTTCAAGATTCTTCCTTGTGGGTGGCGTGGATTAGTAAGTACAAATTGAAGTGTAGAAGTATTTGGGATGTTAAGTGGTAAAAGGATTTTACCAAGGCCGTATTCCACGGGGTCCTCTCATAAACCAATACTCACACTTCTCATAGACGGTCTAGACATTTGAAATTGGTTTAGTTTTAAAAGAAATTCAGAAACAAAAGCAAAGATTCGCAATACTAACAAAGATTAAACAAGAGAGAAAGGTGGTTCAAATCAAAGACAAAGGGAGTTCTCTTGGTGGGTAGTTTCATCATGCTCAAGAGGGCTAATTGAACAAACAAGCCAATCAAAATCGAGTTTGCATTCGGATGACCATGCATTTCACTTCTATAGACTCAATGCACTCTCGTAGCACCAAATCCCTATCCTAATACCACTCAACTTAGGCTCTCGCTCTCAAGCTAAGTGAAAAAGGATGCATTCTAAGTGTTTGATGAAATGCCAAGACACAAGACCCTCTCTTAAGACTCTATGACCACAGGGCTAGGCACAACACTCTCATATCAATGCCCTAACACTAAGAGATTCACCAAAAAAGCCTTTTCAAAACTCAATTGAATGAAAATCCAAATGCACACCAAGTGTTCGATAAAATGCCCAAGAGAAAAATCAAGTGAAAATGGTTGAAACAAGATGATCTAATCTCTTAGAACACACTCACTTCAATCCCTAGACCTACAATCTATGCAATCAAAGCACTCTCATGCATCAAATCACATTGAATGGACCAAATCAAGCAAACATGGCATAAAATGACATTAACAACAAGTCTAGAAATCATCCTCATACAACCAAGATTAATCATGGCAAGTCTATACAATCATGCCCCTATCATGGTACAACTAATCTACCCATCCAAGAATGAACCCTAGAAACTCAGCCACACATGGCTAAGGGAGTAAAGAGAAGAGAAGGAAGAATGGTCACCAAGAACACCATGGATGAATCCTTGTGATGATCTTCACTTCTCCACTTGTAAGCACTTCTCCCAAGGTTTGTTGGCTTCAATCCTAGCTCCAATGTATTCAAATTACTCCAAAAATGTGTTCTAGGGTTTGAGGGTTCGTGGGTATGTGTTTGGGGTTCAAGGGAGATGAAAGAATGCCTCAAAAGAGTAAAAAAAAACGTGGGTATTTATAGTGCAGGGGCAGTGCACGGCGTACACCTATGCACGGCGTGCACCCCTGCACTCTCTGCATAAATCCGGAACTTGCAACGGCCATAGCTCCCACGTCCGGACTCCAAATGACCTCCCGTTTTCTCCTATGTGCTCCTTGTCATCCGTACTTAGATGCCATAACCTGAAAATGCATAGAGGACTCCAATAGACCACGAATTTGGCTCCAAAGTGGCAACCGGACAACAAATGGACACTTTGCGCAAAATATCAATAAAAGCATATAGAGCATGGCATCTCACGATTAAACACAGGCATTTCATAGGTCATTCATAGGCTCAAAATGCACTAAATAAAGTCACATCATTAAGGCTACCTATGGATCTTGGATATTGGAAAGAGTGATGAAGTTGAGAGTTGTGGTTCAGCAATATATGACAATTGACAGAAAAGGTCGTAAATGTTGGAATGGTAGAGAAGTTATTAAGTTTAAGCCAAAAGTTGTTTGGGAAGACATTAGAGAGAAGAGATTTGTGGTCTCTTGGTATGATTAGATGTGGTTGGGTTCTTAGAAACCAAGATTGAGCTTTGTGGCGTGGCTAGTGATGATCAATTGTATCATGACAAAGGACAAACTACATGATTGGTATAATAGCATTCATGATAGATGTATTATCTGCTCTTCTATGTAGGAAACTAAAAAACATTTGTTCTTTGATTGCTCTTTCACACAATGCATTGCTAATTTTTTCATCCCTGAAATTGTTGGTCTCAATTGGGAGAATGTGAACTAGAGAGTTGTAAGCTAGAGGGGTAAGAAGATTTTGTTGGGAGTTACGAAGTTAAAAATTGATTATGATTACAAATATGGTTTGGAGATCACGCCGCTGAGTTATGTTGGGGGAAAAGAAAACTACGGTTGACTTGGTTTTGTGCAAGACTTGATCTCATCTTGCATTCGAATTCTCTAGTTTGATGACATGATCGAGTCTAGATAGGGTTTCCGAATGCGTAAGCATAAAGAGGCCAATGAGCCCACTTGCGCACGAACAATTCGTGGGAAGTCGGTTGTGGGTCAACACGATCGACATTCATTGCCTGCCGTTGCAAATCTTAGCGTGGCATTATTCTTCTCAACCCATTGCGGCATGGGTAAGGGAATAGAATAATGTAGAGACGGAAAGGATTTCTATCGCTCCATACCGATCTGTTCACAACCCTACCATTAGAAACATAAATTAGTTTGATTTTTTTTAGTAACTTTTAGAAGAAAAAAAGTGATGAATTGTGGTAAAAATTCGAGGGGGTGATAAAAAAGAAGAGTGCAAAAAGGTGAGGAATGAGAGGATCACCCCCTCGACGCAAGACGGGAAAAATACTCAGGCTCAGCCATGTCTCAGAAAGTACCAGGTTGCATCATAGAGTAAATGTAATGATAATAAGTATTGTCTTGCATTACCAAGTCAGGTAGTCATAGTTCAATAGACTCGATAACATCTTGTACTATTAGGAACAGGGAGGATTGGTTCTTAATAGTGTGGTCGGATATGTAATCTTGTTTACTGAACTCATAAGCACCATTCACATCACCTTAGGAACCAAGAGGTTCTCGGCTTGCTCATTCTTGTTGGTACATTGTTGTGTTTGAGTTTTTGCTTGAGGACAAGCAACGTTCAAGTGTGGGGTGATTTGATAACTCGACAAATACGTTATTTATTCTCTCATATTTGATACATTTTACTGAGTGGTTTGCATTTTTTCATACCATCTTTCATTGGTTTCGCACTAATTGATGATAATTAGTCTTAAATACCCTACGAATAAGTTAAACGAAGGAATCCAGCGATAATACGACTCTAGCTAGCAGCGGGTTTTCTTGGTAAGATTTTTAACGAGGCAGTATGTGATAGCGTATTATAAGAATAATATACTAATTCCATCATTATAACTAAAATATAACTATTGCTGGGTTAAGATAAAAAGTTGTTTTAGAAGGCCTAACGGTAAAATATGACTTCATAGTTATAAATAACCTAAGTTAACTAGTTTCACTTAAAATAAAGGCATAATACCCTCAGATGTTATGAACGATTGCGATATTACTCGCGTATATGTCACATATTGCCTATCTTTTTGGCGTCACCAACTTTTGGATCCTGAGTTCCCGTAACACGCTGTCTGTTTTTGGGTTTTCTGTCAAAGACTGTCAACTGACGTGGCAATTCGTGGTTATGTGGACAGTCCAACGCATGGGTTGGAAGGATGAATCTGTCAAGTCAGCATCTCGGATTACTGGATTATTTTTTAGTAATTAATTTTTTAACCCCAACATTATCTTCTTTTACGATTCCTGACAAGTCTTTTACGATTCCCTATCCACTTTTACGATTCTTTATCTTCCATTGCAATCTCCTAAGCTTTCATTCCTCATTCTTCCTCTTTGTTTCCATTACCACGATCATCAAAACTGGAGTAACCCTAAACCCTTTCTTTATGTCTCTGCTATCATTCTTTCTCTTCTTTCCTTCATTCTTCCTCTTCGTTCCTTCATTCTTCCTCTTTGTTTCCTTCATTCTTCCTCTTCGTTTCCAACGAGTAAAGTGGAAATCACGCATCGTCTTGGTGGGGACATCGTGAAGCGAAAGGTCAGGAGCCTTATATTTCAACAATATTCTATTTGTTCATCGTCTTTATGGCTGGGGACCAGTGGGTTTTGGCTCTATTTGTCGATACTCTTCTTGTCGTGTTCCATTTATGGATTTAGGGTTTTTGGCTTTATGTGGGTTTAAGGTGTTTTCATTGTTATTTGTTCTTTTGTTTTGTTTGTCGGTTGCTGTTCAATTTTGACTATTTCATATGATATTACAATATGGATCTTCGGGCAGAGCTGCCAGTATATCATGGGGGATGTATAAAAATAGCACCAGGAAGTGCTAAGTATGAAGGTGGGAAGGTCACAGAGGTGGACATTATGGACAATTATGTATGCTTCTTCCAGTTAAGGAAGATTGGGACTGAGATTTTGGGCTATGAATTTGTTGAGCGGATGTGGTACGTACCTCCGAGAGGAACACTAGCAAGTGATCTCAGGGAGATTAACAACGACGCAGATGCGGAGAAGGTCTGTTCAGCTGCTAAGAGTAGTGTGGTAAGCCTGTACATGGAAGCAACGTGAGACCCAAGTGTGATGGCAGATAACGAGGATGCAAACTCTGCCAATGGGCATGGATATTCTACAAGTGACCCAAAGGCTGAAGTATCAGGTATTAGGGCTGATGAGTGATTCAATCATTTGATTGACGACTCAGACCGAACTAGTGACCGGGAATTCCATCAAGCCATGGAAAATCTGGGCATATCGGGATTAAGGAGGAGGAAAGTAAGAGCTACCTACCAGCGCGATGGTGGTATTGAAGTGGATCAGTGACGTGTGAATTTTAACTCACAACATTCAAGGTCGTATTCACGGGGTTCTCTCAATGGCCACTACTCACATTCCTCGTAGACGGTCTATTCATTTGAAAGGAGTTTTGGTTTGAAATAGAAATCAAAAACTTAAAGGAAACTAAAAAAGAAAGAAAAACAAAGTGGTGCAAATCAAAGACAAAGGGGGTTCTCTTGGTGGGTAGTTTCATCATGCTCAAGAGGACTAATTGAACAAACAAGTCAATCAAGATCGAGTTTGCATTTGGATGACCATGCATTTCACTTCTATAGACTCAATGCACTCTCGTAGCACCAAATCCCTATCCTAATACCACTCAACTTAGGCTCTCACTCTCAAGCTAAGTGAAAAAGGATGATTCTAAGTGTTTGATGAAATGCCAAGACACAAGACCCTCTCTTAAGACTCTATGACCACAAGGCTAGGCACAACACTCTCATATCAATGCCCTAACACTAAGAGATTCACCAAAAAGCCTTTTCAAACTCAATTGAATGAAAATCCACATGCACACCAAGTGTTCGATAAAATGCCCAAGAGAGAAATCAAGTGAAAATGGTTGAAACAAGATGATCTAATCTCTTAGAACACACTCACTTCAATCCCTAGACCTACAATCTATGCAATCCAAGCACTCTCATGCATCAAATCACATTGAATGGACCAAATCAAGCAAACATGGCATAAAATGGCATTAAGAACAACTCTAGGAATCATCCTCATACAACCAAGATCAATCATGGCAAGTTCTATACAATCATCCCTCTATCTTAGCACAACTAATCTACCCATCCAAGATGAACCCTAGAAACTCAGCCACACATGGCCAAGGGAGTAAAGAGAAAAGAAGGAAGAATGGTCACCAAGAACACCATGGATGAATCCTTGAGATGATCTTCACTTCTCCACTTGTAAGCACTTCTCCCAAGGTTTGTTGGCTTCAATCCTAGCTCCAATGGCTTCAAATTGCTCCCAAAATGTGTTCTAAGGGTTGAGGGTTCGTGGGTATGTGTTTAGGGTTCAAGAGAGATGAAAGAATGCCCCAAAATGGCCAAAAACGAGGGTATTTATAGTGCAGGGGGCAGTGCATGCCGTGCACCACTGCACGGTGTGCACCCCTGCACTCTGCATAAATCCCGACTTGCAATGGCCATAGATCCCTCGTCCGGACTCCAATTGACCTCCCGTTTTCTCCTATGTGCTCCTTGTCATCCGTAATTCGATGCCATAACCTGAAAATGCACAGAGGTAACTCCAATAGACCACAAATTTGGCTCCAAAGTGCCAACCGGACAACAAATGGACGTTTTGCGCAAAACTTCAATAAAAGCATACAAGTCATGGCATTTCACGATCGAACATGGGCGTTTCATAGGTCAATCATAGACTCAAAATGCACTAAATGAAGTCACATCAAATTCCCCTACGACTAAGCTTTGCTTGTCCTCAAGCAAATGAATTAGAAAACATCCAAGTTCACAAATGACAAGATCGGTCACATTGAGACTCAAGCATTAACAATTTGGCTTAGACTGTTCCACAAACAAACTTAACCTACACATGCAAGAACGTCAACCAAACAAGTCTAGACCTCACTATTTTCTGCACACTTCAAGTAGTAATCAATTAGGACACAGTTCTTACCGACCACAACAACATCAACTCTAATCAAAAGGACTTGAACTCGGGATATGGAACAGATTAGGTGGAAGTAGGGAAATTTTGGAAGTGGCGAGTGATCGTGATGTGGCTATCAACTCGACTTCGTCCGCTTCCAGATCTGTACTTTTCACGCTCAAGCTAGGATCACTACAACAAGGGCCTCATTTAAGAACTTTTTTTTTCTTTTTTTTTTCCTACTGCATACTAGTGCTCGATTCAACACTTTACTTAGGTGTTGAACCTGCCTAGCTCACAGCCTTTGCCTTTGCTAGTGCTCAACCCGACACTTCACTTAGGTGCCGAGCTTGCCTAGCTTTTCTTTTAGCACTTCAAGAGTTTCAGCACTTGAACACTTTCTTTTGAGCATTTTTTTTCTTTCCTTCACAAATTAGCCACTTGATCCTTAGCCCCTTAGCTTCCACACAAGATTTCGAATAGGATTCCATCTAATCTCAAGCCACAATCACGAGGGATCAAAAAGGTGATGAAAAAACATGGGATAGGGTGAAAATGTGTATGATCCAACAACAGGCCAAGGCTCAACGGGTTTTCCTATAGGAAACTGATTCGGGTAGGCTTTTTGGCTGAATGAGGTGAAATTCTAATTGCCTTTATCATCTTAGACCGGTGTTATCGAGCGGTACAAAAACACGTATCAAACCAATCAACCAACATACAAGAGTGATAAAATCTCTGTTCTGGCCTAGACTCATTTGATATTAGTGCTAACATGCTGGTTATAGGTTCTAAGTGGAACAGTCTAAACATCATTGTGAAAGATTGAAGTCAACTAAACACCAAAAGTCAAGAACCGAATGATTCTACGATAGAGGAATTTGACATTCAATCAAGATCATGCAAATCATCAAACATAGCATTGGACTTCTACCGACAAATATTCACACCAAACCTCAAACTCCCCTACGACTAACATGAGCATTGTCCTCAATGATCAAGAGAGAGAGGGTAAGGTGGAACGAAGTTACCGCATTGGTAGAGAGGAGCATAGGACGTAATAGTGGTGAAAGAGTTCCATGACGATCCTTGGTGAAGAGTGATCCCAATTGCTTTCCAAACCTTATTCAAAAAGCTAAAACAACACAAAAACCCAAACAACAATTAAAAGCGAAAAAGTAAAGATAACATGGGGTGCCTCCCAAGAAAGCTTGGTTACCGTCTTAAGCTCGACGATACCTGTATTAGGGTGCCCAACTTAGTACCTCTTTGAAGTCAAGTAGCTTCTTCGATGATGAAGATTGAGCTCCAAGTAGCGATAGAAGCAAATGGTAGAATGACCAATGAGCTAAGCTTGAGACCCACTTGTTACCTTGCCATGGCCTTCTACCATTGTGTTTAGGAGTTTGAGGAAGAATGTATGGAAGGGGGCGCCATTGAGCTCCGTCGTCTCCACATTGGTGATACCACTCAAGGAGTCTTCCAGTTCAAGTAGAGGTGGCTCCACTTCCATGGTTACCTTAGGAGAGGTTATGAAGCTTGTGTCCGTCTCTTGACACAAGTACTTCATGATCAAGCAAGAAGATTGAAGAGTACTCACAATATTTGGTGGGACCACAATAGGGTGGTGTTGTCCACTTTCGTGCTCCACTCTCGGTGCCACCTCTTCTTGAAGCGTCTCCAATTCATCTCTCACCTCCTCCAAAGGGCCATCAACCTCAAGTCTCCTTGATTCTTCTATCCTCACATCATCGTCACATGGCGTGTTCTCGGGAAGAACATGTTCCTCAATCTCCTCCACTACCAACTCTTCTTCCGTGTCAAGCTCCTAGGATTCACAAGTGTCATCTTCATCGTCATAAATTTGCTCCAAATGATTGGGATGTCGTTCATTCTCAAGAATCTTCGTGACGAGCTCTATGCTTTGGGATAAGCGGTTAACTCGGTTTGCATTATCCTCCGCAATTCGTAAAATCTCTAGCATGAAAGGAGGTGGAAGAGGTTTCTCATGGCTCATGAACTCCTCTTGGGGAAACTCACTTTCTTCTTCTTCCATGACAAGCACTTCCGGTTCACAAGTGTCGATGATGAGCTTCACACTTTGAGTTAAACGATCCAACCGAGCCGCATTATCTTCCGCAATTTGCAACATCTCCTCAATTGTGGGGGGAGGTGGAGAATGTTGTTCATCCTCTAGAGCTTCCTTGATGAGCGTCACGCTTTGAGCTAAGCGATTAAGTTGGTTTGCATTGTCGTCCGCAATCTTCAAAGCTTCCTCAAGCGTGGGAAGAGGTGGAGAAGGTTCCTCATAGCTTACGAACTTCTCTTGAGGACGCTCGCTTTCTCTAACCATCTTAAAGAGCTCTTCTTGCATGGAAGGCGGTGGAGAATGTTGTTCATGACTTGTGAAATCCTCTTGATAATACTCCGGCAAGACTTGATGGTAGGGTGGAGATGAATAAGGACATTGCTCATTCCACATGGGTGTTGAAGCTTGTTGTTCTTGCCCCCTCCATTGGCTATCTTCCTCACAAGTTTCTTGGTAGTAGTTGGATGGAGTAGGATGACCATAGTATGGGTTAGGAGATGGATTCCACCCTTGATAGGTACCATAACCTTGATTTCCATGCCACGAGTTCATCGTACTTGCACCTTGCTCCCATGAACTAAGTGAGGTAGAGAACAAATAGGTGGATAAGGGACCTACAAACAGCACAACAAACACGCACAACAAACACAACAAATAGTACAACAATGCGGGATAACAAAACCACAAAAACAAATAACAAAGAAGCAAAACTAAAACGGAAGGAAGTGAATAGAACGGTCCACTACTAAATGCTTTCAAAGGATTGAGAAAGTTCCCCGGCAATGGCGCCAAAAACTTGATAAAAATCAAAGACAAAGGGGTTTCTCTTGGTGGGTAGTTTCATCATGCTCAAGAGGACTAATTGAACAAACAAGTCAATCAAGATCGAGTTTGCATTTGGATGACCATGCATTTCACTTCTATAGACTCAATGCACTCTCGTAGCACCAAATCCCTATCCTAATACCACTCAACTTAGGCTCTCACTCTCAAGCTAAGTGAAAAAGGATGCATTCTAAGTGTTTGATGAAATGCCAAGACACAAGACCCTCTCTTAAGACTCTATGACCACATGGCTAGGCACAACACTCTCATATCAATGCCCTAACACTAAGAGATTCACCAAAAAGCCTTTTCAAACTCAATTGAATGAAAATCCACATGCACACCAAGTGTTCGATAAAATGCCCAAGAGAGAAATCAAGTGAAAATGGTTGAAACAAGATGATCTAATCTCTTTAAACACACTCACTTCAATCCCTAGACCTACAGTCTATGCAATCCAAGCACTCTCATGCATCAAATCACATTGAATGGACCAAATCAAGCAAACATGGCATAAAATGGCATTAAGAACAACTCTAGGAATCATCCTCATACAACCAAGATCAATCATGGCAAGTTCTATACAATCATCCCTCTATCTTAGCACAACTAATCTACCCATCCAAGATGAACCCTAGAAACTCAGCCACACATGGCCAAGGGAGTAAAGAGAAAAGAAGGAAGAATGGTCACCAAGAACACCATGGATGAATCCTTGAGATGATCTTCACTTCTCCACTTGTAAGCACTTCTCCCAAGGTTTGTTGGCTTCAATCCTAGCTCCAATGGCTTCAAATTGCTCCCAAAATGTGTTCTAAGGGTTGAGGGTTCGTGGGTATGTGTTTGGGGTTCAAGAGAGATGAAAGAATGCCCCAAAATGGCCAAAAACGAGGGTATTTATAGTGCAGGGGGCAGTGCACGCCGTGCACCACTGCACGGTGTGCACCCCTGCACTCTGCATAAATCCCGAACTTGCAATGGCCATAGATCCCTCGTCCGGACTCCAATTGACCTCCCGTTTTCTCCTATGTGCTCCTTGTCATCCGTATTTCGATGACATAACCTGAAAATGCACAGAGGTTACTCCAATAGACCACGAATTTGGCTCCAAAGTGGCAACCGGACAACAAATGGACGTTTTGCGCAAAACTTCAATAAAAGCATATAAGTCATGACATTTCACGATCGAACATGGGCGTTTCATAGGTCAATCATAGACTCAAAATGCACTAAATGAAGTCACATCAATCAGCTTAATGAAGCAGCTGTTAATGGGGTTCAACAAGAGGAAGTTCTTATCAACGTAGAAGGTCCTGCGGAGATGTACTTTATTAATATGCCAAGCATGGAGTATCAGAATCCCAACTCTGATGCTGATGATGAGGACTCGGATTTCGAACCACGATATGGTATTTCTACTCCAACCCGTAGCTCTACTGTATCCCTTACTTGGACTCCAACCGGTATCAATACTCCAACCCGTATATCTACTCCACATTCTAGTTATCGTGGCTCGTCGCAATCTGACCATGATGTGGATGACAAGATAGACGACGATGAGGTTAGTTCATTGGTTGGACAAGTATACTACGATCCGACATGTGATCACAACAAGTTGGTGTTCAAAGAGGGGACGCGCTTCACGGGTCCTAGCCAGTTCAAGGATGTTGTGGGGGCAGAAATTCGAAGGGTTAGGAGCAACCGGAAGAACAAAGAGGCGGCTTACATTGAAGAAGGATGTAAGTGGAGGGTTTAGCCACCGATCTAGAGCTAGAACGGGAGGGGGATGAATCCATTGCCTAAGCAAATCTTGTCTGTCTTCAATCGTTGCTATCTCCACAACGGGAACAGAAGGAAATTGCCGACGGAAGGAGAGCTTCCATCCAATGGGTATGGCGGCGGCTGTAGAAGAGTTTAGGGTTGAAAGAGAAAGAGGAGGAAAACGAATGAAGAAAGAGAAAAAATGGACGACTTAGGGTATTAGGCCTAAAATAAAAAATTAGGTGCAATTGGACGTGTAATGGTAAAAATAGTACACAACCTTCCAACTCATTGCTTGTACTAAAATATGTTATCATAAAACCTCAATGCAATAATTATAAAATGCTTTTCTCTCGAGTTCCAAATAAATCGGTTTAAACCATTTAGGTTTGTATAAGCTTATACCTATGTTTAGGATACCTCCAATTAGACGACAAGTTAGGTGACTGGTCATGTTATTATTTGATAATCATAAGATAGTAAGTTCAAGTTTGTGATTTTTATGAATTGCAAGATTAGAGAATTGGATTAACCCCAAAAGTTAAGGAATGGAAAACACATGTCAAATTATGGTTATTTGCACCTCATAATTATGGGTATAAATATATTTCCATGAAAAGCTCTCTTTTCCCAGCCCAAGGCACTCTCATTTTTTGTGATCTGAAATCCCTGTGGTTCTTCCTTCTCGTCGGAAGGAGGCAATCATGGCCACAGGGTTCGGCGTTGTAGTGGTGCCAACGATGCAGAGTCTCAACCAACCATTGGATAACCCGGTGGTCGTGGTCGGACCACAATACTTGGCTGATTACCCTGTCGACCTAACGATTGCCTCCAAGACACTTACTGTTGGAGAGCACGATTTCACGATTAAGGACATCAACGGCACCGTCATTTTCAACGTTAAAAGTAAGTTGTTGAGCCTTCATGATCGCCGGAGGATGCTCGACTCTGCCGGTAACGTTGTCCTTTCTCTCCAACAAAAGGTACGAGTTATTTCATTGATTAGTTTGTTATATGTATAAATTATTTGTATATATTCATCAAGATTGAATATGAAAATTTATCTTAAATATTTCTTAACATGTCACACTTAGAATTCTAATCATGGAGAATCATAGATTGATTGATATTGTTTATAGATACTAAGTTGCCATAGGAGATGGCAAGCATTCAGGGGAGACAGCACTGATTCAAAGGATTTAATATTTAGTGTAAGGAAATCGTCAATCCTGAAATTTAAGGGTAAATTAGACGTGTTCTTGGCTGAGAACAAGAAGGAAGAATCACCTGATTTCAGGATCAAAGGGGGTTGGGCTGAGGGTTCTTGCATCGTTAAAATTGCCAAGTCTAAGACTGTCATTGCCCAGGTAAATTAAACACAAATAATATCTTTCATTTTATTATTACTTGAAAGCAAAATGATGAGTGAAAATGGGGTACTTTGCCTTTCAGATGCATAGAGGACAGAGTTTGAAAGTGGTTTTCCTTGATACTGACACTTTTAAAGTGACCACATATCCACAAATTGATTATGCCTTCATCGTTGCACTTGTGGTTATTCTTGACGAGATCAATGCAGATCGTAGTGGTGATGACTGAAATTTTATCTACATTATTAGTGCATCTCATTTGCATTTCTTTTGTAAAAAATAACTCTTTACAATGGATTCAATGAATGATGGTTGTCTTTTTTTTTTTTAGTACGAAATCCAATTTTGTATGTGGTGTATAAATTATAAGTCTCAATAAACCAAAAAAATTGTTTAATAGCCCTACCATAAAAACTTGATTTACAATTTGATACAACAATATTTTTCATAAAAAGTGAAAAACTAAATCAACAATATTTTTTATTTATTTCCAAAATAAAAAAATGTAACAATTAAAGGTAAATTCTCATTGTCCATAACGATATAAGGTATTACAATTGAGATAATTAAAGGTAGGCTTGGACTCTTTTCAATGAACCTCGATTATTGGTAAGGGTGGAAACTAGGGTAGGTCGGGCTAAGTCTGACCCAGTTAAACCAGGCGTTTGGCTACCTGATTAGTGATTTGTTAGACCCGATCATAATAACCGAGTAACTCGAAACCCAGTTGATCAAAATCGGGTTGGGTTTGGACTACTAATATTTACCTGGTTCCCAACCATTATCCAATTTGCACTAAGCCATCCTTTTATCACCAATAAAGTTGATGAAATAACAATTTAATAAAATTCTTCAGGGTTCCTTCACCACCATTGAAAACTCCATTTTTTATTTTTGAAACTCTAATGCAACAAAATCACCAAAAAAAAAAAAAAAAAAAACTCTAAATACAAATACTTCCACCTCTTGACTTTTCTATCATTCGTTTTCTATAAAAAATATTCTTGAACCAAGATCAATCTCTTGATTAAAATAGGTATTCATATGGTTATTGTGATACATCAATAATAAATCTATGAACTGAACTCTCGTCTCTTTTACTCTACTGGTTTGATACTAACACTATAGTTGTAAACAGATAAACAAGGACTAATCATATCCGAAATTGAAAATCATCCTTTGAGTTTATTAATGGTTAACCAACAAACAACAATATTAACATATGGACTCCTAAAAATTATATTAAACCTTATACTATTACGTCTATTTAACCTAATTAAACCATATATGAAAGAGGGTTCAAACTTCGACCTACTAGACCAGGCCAAATTTCTTCAAGTTTTACCCAAAAAGCCTGAAAGCCCGAATTTTTTTATTTAACGAACCCAAGCTCGACCCTGAACTCTTTAATCCGGGATTTTGGGTGGCCCAAAGCCTAGTTTGACAGGTCGGGATGGGCTAAACATGATTGGATCGGGCCATGCTTTCGACCGCTAATTATTGAGCTTCCTTCATTTTCTAAATTTGGGATGTTATGGACTTGTAAGCTCTTTTCTTTCAAGTGATGGCTAATAAGCCCAATCAGTACCTTAAGTTTAGGGCATTAACAAATAAGTACCCACAGTCTAACCAATATCTTCCGATATTCGTTGTATCAAAAGTTAACACATTCCTGGTCCACCAAATAAAACCCCTATCCCCTAACCGTTATTATGTACCCCTTTTTTCATCCCCAACATTGTGAACCCTAATATTCAAAGAAAAGTAATTGAAGCAGACCCCTATCCTCTATTACTCAACTCATTTCAACAAACCAATCAATTTTTTGTTCTCTCTCTTCCCATTCAATCCGAGATAGGATATTGTGCCTATCATTCAATCAACGATTCGAAATAAAAAACCATCTTGCTCGAGGAATAGCTAAAGTCCCTGTTTGCAAGTGCGGAGAATGTGCAATGTTGTTGACATCTTGGACCGAAGATAACCCGGCAGGGTGATTTTTCAGTTTCAAATTAAAGGGTGTTATTTGGTAAGTTTGGTTATGTTGGAGTTGTATATGTGTTTCGAAGTTTGTATTTCGAGATATTAAAGTTATGGTTCATTTTACCTACTTATTTTTCATATAATGAACATGTATTGCGAGTTTTTCATGTGGTACAACCCTCCGATGCCAAATCGAGTGAGAGAAATAATATACGAGTTATTGAGAAAATTATACTATTACAAAAGATCCCCTCGTGGAACGACGCATATGAGCGTCAAGGAGGCTGAATTCGAGAGAACTAATTTATTTCAATCTGTTGCAAGATATGTGAAGGCTGTCACTTTAGATAAGAAGAATGAAGAAATGTGGTTTAGAATAGTACTGTAATTTTTGTAGTGGTTGGGATTGTGATTGATAATATTTTGAGTAAGTAATTTGTTGTTGTTCTATTCTAGGAATTAGTTTGACAGCCTTTGAGAGTTTGTAGTTTCTGTGTTTGGGATTATGAGTTCTTATGTTTGTAATTAGTGTGAGTACTAATCAAGTGTTATAATGGAATTTATGTGCTTATTCTTTTCCATAATCAGTTTTGTTGTTTGTGTTGTTCAGTACTTGAGTTGTAACACAAATAATTAATGCTTGTGTTTTTTTTTTAAACGTTAATGCTTGTGTGTTACTTCATAATTTTATCAAGCGAGAGCAAGGTGCTGTATATATTGAAAAGAACTATCAGGATTCCGAATCAGAGTTTCATAAAATTGCTGAGGCTGAACTCATATCTACTATTTAACCTCAACCGAGTGGACACAATTTAGAAGCAACTTAACAGTCGATATGTGAGAGCATAAGTCTAGAGGATAATAAATGGAGACTGAAAGTTTGTATTTTTTTTTTACTTTTTGGACACATCATTTGTTTTTTTTTTTTTTTGCTTATTTTCACATGAAAAAAAATAATATTATAGGTTTGCATGTTATAAGTTACCTTTGGAAATGTCTTTTTTTTTTATGAATTGAGCTGGTTTATATTCATCAAAACAAGGAATGACAGTACATCAAGAAACTGAAAGAAACTAAGAGGTCGTTTTCCTCATAAAACGAATATTGGTGGGATTGGACAATTCCACCGCAATTGAATATTAGAGGAATTGAGCAGTTTTCCGGAATTGAACTCTTTGTTTTCCGTACAAAAAACGTAATGGAATTGAAATTTTAAATTAGGCTAAATGACTATACTGCCCCTGAATTACTATATATTAACATAATTGTCCACTACTTGAAGCAGACGGCGGTAACTGTAAGTTAGATGAAGCCGCCATTTTTCTTCTTCTATTTTATTTATCTGCAACTATTAATGGCATTACTCTATCCAAGGTAGTCAAAATCGAGATTTTGATCGTAAAATCGTACGATTTTACGACTCTACTCATGGAGTGCGATCTTGATTCCACGTAAAATCGGAATCAAGTGGAATCGGGTGAAATCGGTCGTAAAATCGGTAAAATCGTAGAATCGGTCAATTTCACCAATTTTACCGATTCAATTTTTTGGCTTCAATTTCTTGGCTCAACCAAATTGGGTTGAGTTTTTGTCAACTCACAACCAAATTATGGTATAAGAAATAACATATTAATAATTTTTTAATTTATTTTTATGTCATAGAACCCTATACCGCTAAAGTTTTTCATCCTCTTTAATCATTTTCACATCGTAAACATAAAAAATATGATATTGTATGCATACACTAATTTTTTTTGTGATTTCATTAGTGTCTTGACTTGCTTAAATGAGTATAACATGTAAGTTCTAAGTAATTAATTTTTTTCATAAAGTAAACTACAAATATAGACCCAATTTATATGACATGTAGTTGATATCCAAGTTATAACATGTCAACTATATTTCTTATTCATGCTAGTGTAGTTTGTTATGGTAATTTATAAAGCCAAATGCGATTTTTTGTTTAAATCAAGTTACTCTTCATAATTTGCATACTTATACTTGTCTATGAGTTACAATTATATGTAAAATTGGATTTTTATCGATGCTTGAATGTGATGATGTTCCTTGGACAAATAATATATATTAGAGATAATCGTAATTTGATAAACAATGTATATATGTTAGTTGTTTCTATAAAAAGTACTCTCTTGATTTTATTTAGACTTTGGATAAGCAATTGGTTTATGTATTAATGGTCAATTTGTTGATTCTTTTGAATATATTTTTATTTTAGATAGTAGTTCGTAGAATCTTACGATTTTACGTTTCGATTTACGATTACGATTTCACCTCACTTTTCGATTCCACGTGGAATCCCGATTTTGACTACATTGACTCTATCATCATTTTTAACAACCCATTTGATTATTTAATTCATTCACCATATTTCATGTAATTGTATCAAGTCATAATGAAATGGAGAGAATGGAGAATTTGCACAACAGCTTAGAGTAAAACGGAAAGAATTGTGTTCATTAGCAGTAGTATTGATATTAGTGTACTTATACCCAAACAGAAAAATAGAAGCGGGGATTTGATCATTTTATACCAATGAAACAGCACAGCTGCATAGAGCAGTTTAATCCCTTCTTATTGCAGCTTCTTTAAAACATATTGCAGCTACTTTAATCACAGAATTAATCAGAAATGCAGTACCATAGATCAGTTAATGTGTTTGTTGTTGAGTTCAGAAATACAATAGCAGAATTAATCACAAGTAGATACACATGATAGCAGAAAATAGATTCATTTATGTATGTTTCCGGAGATACAATAGCTCTTGAGCCTGTGACTAACTCCTTGACTAAAAATATAAAGTTGTAGTAATGAAGATGCAGTTTATAACTCCTGGACTAAGAATATAAAGTTGTACAATGACCTGCAATGAAGCTGCAGTTTATATGCAGGACGAATATGAAGCAATGAAGTTGCAGTTTATATGAAGCAATGAAGGAAGAGATTATAAGTTGCAATTTAATGGAGATGCAGTTTGAGCAGCAGCTGCAGAAGCAGTACTAATATTCTCTATTTTCCTCTGTTTTGGTAACCATTATGTTCTTGTTGTCCTTGCTATGATTATAATCTCAAATTGTCAAGTCTCATGTGTATGTAAATCTTAAACAGAGAATCAGACGAAGCTGGAACAATGTTGAACAGAAGATTGAAATCCCTAGAATCAGACGAGGCTGGGCGAAGATTGAAGTAGAAGAAGAGTTGGAAGAATGAAATAGAAGATGAAGAGAACAACACTGAAATGATGTTGAACAGATGAAGAAGAAGAAGAGGACGAAGAGTTGAATAGAAAAAGAAGAAGAATAAGTAGAAACAATAACGAAATCAGTTCAGACTTCAGACCTATGAAACTTGAATTAGGTAAATTAGCAGAAGATGTTAACAGGAATGGTAATGAAACTTACCGGAGAAAAATCGGAGTAGTGGTAGCCGCCGAAGGTGAGCAGAGGCGGAGGTCAAAGAGGTTAAAGTTGAAGCAATGTAGGAGGAGCAAGCAGCGAGACTGCTGTTATTTTGTAAGGGTAATTTTGGGTAGGGGTTCAATTGCTGGGCCTAAAATCTCAAATCCCTACCTTTTACTATGGATTTGAAAACATGGCTTATAGTGGCTTTGAAAGTGGGCCGAATTTTAAAATTGTCCAAATCAAGTGCAAGTCTAACAATTGGAAAACATGGATTTGGCAGAATCCGCCGACTTTGGTGCATTCCACCTAGTTTTATTTGCACGGAAAACGAGGTGTAAGAAAAGGAGACTAAACTAAACTTACTATATTAGTCTCCTGCGTATAGCCTATTGCAAAAGTGTGAACTTCATAAACTATGATGTCTATAAGTTCAGTAAAGTCTCTATGTCCACCATTATGAAACCCTAACAACATCTTTCAGATGCACAAATCATTACTCTCTATAAGCAGTCACTTCGAAGCAATCGTCCCTCAAGAGCTAACTATAGTAATCATCTGCTCCATAGTGCATCCCTGTAGCTAAGGAAAAAAATGACTTAAGACTTCTGCTCTCTTCCTCAACTCTGCAAAGAACACAACATGTATTAACAGAAGAGTCACACTTTTTAATTTTATCTTTCGTGGAGATCCTATCATTTACGGTAAGCCAGATCACAACTGCTCTCTTTGCAACAAGATTTTTTTTACCAGGCCGTTGGCCAGATATATGTAATTTTATTATGTTGTTTGTCTTAATTTAAATAGTAACAATAAGAATATGAGTTCTAAATTTGTAAAATCATTGTTTTTTATTCATTTGTATGGCTTATTTGAAGTTTAACTAAGTTAAGTGTAAAATAACAAAGAAAGTAGGCTTCATGATTTCTAGATTATAATCACTTAATATACTTCATTTAAAAAATTTAATTTATGATTTCATCAGCATAATTATCTCGTATGTAATTAAGGATAACTTAATTTGTGTCATATATATAAATAAATTTGAGAAATTAATTTTCTAAAATGTTAATTAAGGATAACTAAAAGATCACATATTAGTCATTCACAATATTGGATCTGAATTAGGAACATACATAAAAAATTAAGATTGTAAAAAGTTGACTTCTCCTTCTAACCTAATTTATCCAATGTTTATTGTTAAACTAAAATTAAATGACATATGACATGTGTAGCTCATGATGTGATGAACCCGTATTATACTTAATACATTTGACACAATTAGCCAGTGACCTAATATACATGAGTCATTTTGATCTATTGACTCGATGATATGCATATTATTATATTTTTGACATAATTATATCCAAATTATTCAAAATTTTATGAAGGTAGTCTAACCCGCCTTAAGTTAAAAAAAGTCTAACCCGCCCGTTGACATGTTGTAAAAAATATTCTCATCTAATGTGTATCTTATATGTGATTATAGAGCTAGTTATAATTAATTAAAATTATTAATAACATAAAATAGTATATAGAATGGAAAACTTTTATAATAAAAATGTCATATTTATGAAAGAGTTAGAGCTGTCAAACGGGCGGGTTGGGCGGGCGGGCTCATTGGGTTGGGGGTTTATCGGGTCATTTATTCATTATATTATGAGTAAACTATTTGGCAGTTTGCTTAGTTTGAAGGTTTTTTAGTTATTAAAATTGGTCTAGCTTTGAAATGTTGGCTTTAAGCCTATTTAATTTTTTGGTTAAACTGAGTCGGGCTGAGTCGGGTCAGCTTTTTGCCAGCTCTAATTTTGGGTTAACATAGTCCAATTAATTTTTAATAAGAACTCGAATAAGTGGTCCGGTTGAAATTATAATGTTAAATAATCTTTTTTTTATATAACATGACACCTTAACATGCCATTTTAACAAAAATTATCAAAAAATCGATTAAAGTGACTAAGCTGACCCGATCTTCAAACTTAAGTTACTGAGCTGGCCCAGTTTAAACTTAAGTGACTGCAATGAAGCAAGCTTGGGTGACCACTAATTTATTTGACCCATTATGAAATATAAAGTATACAGCTATATCGAAACCTTAATCATATTAACACAGTAACACTTATCTTTGTTATAAAGTATAAGGCTATTTATTAACCCAATAAATAAATAATTTTTTTAAAACTCTTTATCTTCTTTTGGCGTTCGTCCACCAACACTTAGAACTTGATTTGGTTGAAATTAGAATATAAATAATATTTTATGATGACATGACACCTTGCCGTGTCATTTTTAACATAAATTATCAACAAATTGGTCAAAGTGATTGAGTTGACCTAATCTATGAACTTAAGTTACTGATTTGACCCAGTTTAAACTTAAGTTACTACAATGACACAATAATCATACTTAGGTGACCACATAAATATTTGACCAATTTCATAACTCATAACACATTAAGTGAGTGCATTTATTAGGATGATAAAGAATGTATTTTTTATATAAAATATGTTAATGAGGTGGAAAATTGTGGTTAGAGCTTTAGCTTATGTGGCAAAAAAAAAAAAAAAAACTTGGAGATCTACCAAAGTATATTTTAAGATATTGAAGTCACCTTTGGAAAGGTTCAAATTAACAATAAAATATTTTTGTTCTATTACTTTGCAATATTGAAGTCACCTTTGGAAAGGTTCAAATTAACAATAAAATATTATTTTTTGTTCTATCACAGTTACTTTTTTGTTGTGTTTCATCATTTGTGTTGATCGCCTTTTGTTATAGTAGAGATGGTAAAACATGCAAGGGATAATGGAAAAGATGATCAAGCTATGGACTACTTCTCATGGAATGACAAGATTTATGATGCTTTCATTTTATGCCTAAGTAACTTGGTACAAGAGGGTCATATAGAGAATGGTAGCTGCAAACAATGAGTTTTTAAGGAAGTCGAGAACATTATGGAGTTAAAAATGAAAGGATGTAGAGTTAAAGCTCTGCCACATGTCATATCACGGTTCACGCATTTGAAGAAGAAGTTTAAGACTATGTAAATGATGCAACCTGAAAGTGGATTTGGTTGTAATGAAGCAAAGCAATACATTGAAATGGATGGTGATATTTTTAAAGAATATGTCAAGGTAACACATGTCACTACTATCATATGATGTCAAAAGTTTCTGATTGATTCAGTGCTAATATTTAATATTTCTTGATTACATAGTCATCCCAATTGTGTAATATTGAACAATAAGCTTTCTCCACGTTATGATGATCTACTCTTCATTTTTGGTAAGAATTATGTAACCGATTCTGAAGCAATTGGTGAAAATGAGGTATATTACCTCCACTGAAAGTGACATTTGGAAGAGGACTTTGTAAATATTCAAGATAATGATGTTTCTTTTGAAGAATTAATGAAAGGACTCATTAATGAAGGTGGTCCAACAGAACCAAATCAAATCCCAACAGAAGGTGTACCAGAAAAATACCAAGATGAACAGAAGTTGTTGGACAACAACCAAGTAAGAAGAGTAGGAGTAAATCTCAAGGAGATGTCTCCTGAATGAATATTTCAATGCATCTATCATTGTTGGAGCCTATTCTGACAAAAACTGCAGATGCCATAGGGGATCTAGTTCGTGAAGACTTGAAGATGCAGCTAAGAAAAAATAAGTAGAAAATGCAGCACAACTAAAAAAAATTGTTTAGCCACTTGGAGAAAATTGAGGGGCTTAGTCGAATTCAAGCTATTGCTGCTTCTAGAAGATTTGGTTTGCTCAATGGTGAGTTCAAAATTGAACAGGAGTCCTAGAAAGGTGAGTAGATAGACTGCTTGAACCTTGGACAGTAGTTGAGGCTCAACTTTTGTTGCATGTGTTGCAAATGCGTTGTCATATGGCAGTTCAATGGCCGTTGGGGGCGTCCGATCTATGCCTACCCAAAAACTGCTAAGGTTAGCTTGATTAACAAAGTTGTGGTTTACGTTCCACAAATTATTACTAAAACTAACTAAGAATTACGAAAACATTGCAAGAGTGCAATGAATGTGGGGATCATGTTTTAAAACGGCGAGGAAAGGCTCGAATTCTTTAGGTAACTAAGATACTCTAATTGATGCTCAACAAGGCAGGTATCATGCAATTGAAAACAAGTGTTCATATGTCGTCACAGTTCTCTTTACCTTTTAACCTAAGGTCACGCACTCTCGTGTCTTCTAACCCCACTACCTAACTATTGATCTAGATCTCACTTTCACGTCATGCATCTAAAACAAAGTAGGTGCACAAGTTATTGGAACTAAGAACTGCTCCTAATGACGAACTAGTATAACTGACTATCTCTCGAGTGAAATCAGACTAGCATGCAATTTCAATGTTCTAAGGAAAGATAGCTCA
This sequence comes from Linum lewisii, assembly GCA_034768395.1. Taxonomy (NCBI): domain Eukaryota; kingdom Viridiplantae; phylum Streptophyta; class Magnoliopsida; order Malpighiales; family Linaceae; genus Linum; species Linum lewisii. The sequence goes on from CM068302.1 coordinate 14,033,396, forward strand.
TTTTGGTTGAATCAAATCTAACCTAACATAGTCCAATTGAAGTCGATCAATCAAGAACTAGAAGAGATAGAAATGAAATCACAACAGATCAATAAAAGTCTAAATTGCACTAAACCGATCCAAATTAACTCATCATTCAAGCATCCTAGAACACTTAGGGTTGTTCATCTCATCTAACCACAAAGAGTTTAGCTGTAACACCCATTCCTGAATCGTCATGGTCAAACCCATGGTTAGACCAGAAACCGACGCTATGGTTTGACTCAAAACTTAAAACCAAAATTAAGACAACAAAAATCACAATAAATAACTTAATTCAAAGAAAAGTGGAAGCACTTCCATTATTCAAATCCCAAAATCCAGTTGATAACCAAAAATCCAAATCCAATGTACATTTATAGGTCTAGATACATTACTCAATATAAATAATCCCAACTCCCAAAGGTCAACTGAAAGATAAACAACAAAAAGAAGGTGTTTATTACTCAACTCCTCTGCCATCAACTGTTAATCCATGCTCCACTCACATCTCTAGCTAAAAGGGGGGAATTAATTTCCTAATGAAACTGAATGAATCCACGGGGCCTAGCTGTGCGCCGAACTAATCCTTAAGTATAACCAATTATAACCTTAGTAGTATTGCTAGGTTATCAATCACAAGTCTTTACCCTATCATTCTCATCATCTCATGATCATTAACCAATAGTAATTCTCAACAACATTACACTATTATCGAATTCAAAATTATCATCCCTAAAGTTGTCTAGGTTATCAAATAGGTGTAGTTCTCTACACTAGAATTCACAATTCTCAATATCATAATCATGAACAATTCATCAGAAGCCAACATCCCAACTCAACCACATCATAATCCAATCACCATCACAAGGTTTCAATCATCGCATATCAACCGAACAATCCACATATATGAACATTCATATGACACATCACATCACAATCAATTGGTTCTAGGTGTTTATTAGGGCGCCAAAGGAGTTTTTCTCTCACTACCCTACAGGTCTGACAGACGCACTCTAATCCAGGGAGAACTTTTGATGCATCCTGTAGGATCCTCCCCGTAGTGTCTACCCGTAAGTAGATCAGCAACCATTTCCACATCTCATCCGGGAGTACATCACATTTCCAATTCCATACTTTCACGACCCTCAACACTACATTCCAATTCCATAGCCCAATTTCCACATTCTCGGTACCACCATGCCATATCACAAAATAAAATATTAAATCAACACTGTCACACCACCACATCTAATGATCACAATGATGAAGGGAAAATGGCTATCCTTACGACCACCCCCGAGAATAAGGATAGTCTTGTCATGAGGTCTAGGGCGACCCACCTGTTCATACTTCATAGGATGATCATTCATCAGGATCATCTTCTTGTAACCACGATTCACAATTCACAATGAACATACACATACATATAATCATCAATTAATTCTTTCAGTCTTGATGGGCACGGCCCGCCAGAATCCCAGGGGCCCAAGCGGCGGCCCAAACGACGACCCACATAGTGGCCCACATGGCGGCCTGAACACAGCGGCTAGGGCTGGAGGGTTGGACCTAGGCGATAATTCAGATGGGCCAAGCAAGCAAGCCCAAGAAGTGGAGGGGGCCCAAAGCGACGGCCAAAGTGGAGGGTTGGACCTAGGGTTTACTCGGCGACACTTAGGGTTCCAAGACAAAGCAAACACGTGTCAACATCCTACGGGAGCTACAAACGAGTGGCCAGGATTCAGCCTTGGCGACCAAGACAAGGGTACTATAAATACCCCCCGTACACCCCATTAACCAGAGGACAACATTTTTACCCAGCAGACAAAACGCTCCGCGGTACGTTACTCGCTTCCCTTCCCATTCCTTAAACTGATCGCCTCCCTTTCCCTTGAACTAACTACCCCCTTCATTACTTACGAGGTACACCACCCCCGGAAGACCAACAGCTTGGGCTTCCATTATTGGGCCAGGCGACAAGGCTGGAACAATTGGCGCGCCAGATAGGGGCGATCAGGCGACTTTCCAAGGGCGATCAGGCGACTTTCCAAGGCAAATGGCTTCATCAGCGATTCCCACTCTGATGGGCGAGGATGGTGAAGGTGGAGATGGAGTAACACCGGTCAAGACATCAACCCAGTTCCCGTGCAGACCCAAATCTCACTAGAAACATGGAACGCGAATTCGAAGGCGACTCGGAGTCTCGAAGTACTATTCCTGCCGGCGATGCCTATGAACTATTGGAGCAGCGATTTCGGTCCCTTGAGCAGCAAAATGCTGAGCTTACCCAAATGTTGAAGACGGTGATCGCTCAGCAAGCTCAAGCCCTCGGGGCCAACACTCGGGACAGGCAGTCGCCGCAGGACTCTCATCTCGAGGTATTGCAACAGTTCCTCCCGGCTACTCAAATCTCACCCGCACAGTTGGTAGTTCGCCAACCTCTGTCCAGGGCGATACTCGCTGAGCCACTACCAAAAGGGTTGGTGCCGCCCAACCTGGATAGGTATGTAGGTACAGGCGACCCGGACGAGCACCTTCAAGCCTTCCAGATCGCCATGCAAATGCAGCAGGCTGGCGACGCCGCATACTGCAGGGCTTTTCCAGCGACGCTTGGGGGGCGAGCTAGGGAGTGGTACATGAATCTACCGGAAGGCATCATAACGTCGTGGGAGGGTTTCGCGAGGATCTTCTCACAGAAGTATGAGTGCAAGAAAACAAGGACGGTCCCGTTGCAAGCACTGTGAGCCTGAGGCAAAAGCCGAACCAGTCGCTGAAGGAATTCTTTGACGAATGGACTGGGGTCGTCCAATCCATCAAAAGGGTAGATCATGAGATTGTTGCGGCAAGTTTATTCCAGTCGACCCATAATGGCAGACTGCGAGAGTCACTGTTACAGGTGGCTCCGAAGTCGCTGTCCGACTTGGAAACCAGGGTACATAAAATTATTTTGATTGAGGAGCAGTTAGCAGAACCTTTACAAGGAACGGCGAAGAGGGAGGAAAAGCCCGTTACAGGGAACAAGCAGGCCAAAGGGCAGCCCTCCGAGACACCGCCATACAGGAGATACCGCTCGGGAGACAAAGGGTTACTAGGAGAGGGGATACCAAGAAGAAAGAGCGGATTACACACCGCTCTCGGAATCGCGAAGAAAGATCCTGCTGTATATGCAGCATAAGGGACATCCCATCAACTGGCCGGGACCAATGTTCACCCCAGCGGATCAGCGAAGTCGCCAGAAGTTCTGCGATTTCCATGACTCTCATGGGCATACCACTGAAGATTGCAGGAATTGAAAAATGAAATCGAAAGGTGGATAAGCGAAGGACGTCTCAGGGATTTCATTGTCAGCTCAAAGCGGAAAAACAAGCCGCAAGAAGATGATCGCCGCGGGAAAGGAGAATCACAAGACAAGAAGGGTGATGTCTTCGCCCAGCTTAAAGAGCCTTTGGACAATGAAGATAGCAAGAAAAAGCCTCGACCTGAGGTGAATCACGTTTACCAAACCATTTTCGGTGGGGAAAGTTGCCCAACAAAGAAAGTCAAAAAGGAGGAAACAAAGGAAGTAATGATGATAGATCAAGTCAGTCACCCAACGCTAGGATTCTCAGAAGAAGACATGGCCCGGGTAGGAGGCCCAAGTTTGGAGGCGATGGTGATTCAAGTAATCACATACAATAGCCGAGTGGAGCGAGTGATGGTTGACGAAGGGAGCTCGGCGGACATCATTTTCTGTGAGCTGTACAAAAAGATGAACCTGCCAGCTAGCTTGCTCAGGCAGACAAAAACTACCATCTCAGGATTTCCAGGGCACACAGTCCCCATCAAGGGAATAGCCACGATGGCGGTAACCATTGGGGACGGAGACTTGCAGGTCACCCGATCCATCGACTTCCATGTCATGGATTGTCAATCCACGTACAACATGATCCTAGGGCGACCGGCGCTCGCCGCCTTCCAAGCAATCTCCTCCCCAGTGCACCAAGTACTGAAGTTTGCCACTAATGAAGGGATAGGTTTTTGCCTGGGGGCACCCGGACATCACCAGAAGGTGTTACAGGGCGGCGACTAAAAGCACTTGCCTCACCATAAGCTTGGAGGCGGAAAACGAAGGAGAAAGAGTCGTACCAGCGGAATCGGACGTCCCAATACCGCTGTTCGAAGAAGATGAAAGTAAGACAGTTCGAGTGTCGTCCTACCTAAGCAATGACAAGAAGCAAGAGTTGGTCAAGTTGCTCCGAGAGTTCTCGCACCTGTTCGCATGGTCACCAAGTGATATGCCAGGAATCGCTCCAGACATCATCAAACACTCTCTAGCAATCGAACCCGGGAGTCGCCCAGTCCAGCAAAAGCGGCGGAACATCTGCAGGGAAAGGCAACAAGCGGTGTCGAATGAAGTAGAAAAGCTTCTGAAGGCAGGGTTTATCAAAGAGGTGCAGTATCCTGAGTGGTTGGCTAATGTAGTTCTTGTGAAGAAATCGTCAGGAGCATGACGAATGTGTGTCGACTTCACCAACCTTAATGATGCTTGCCCCAAGGATCCGTACCCCTTGCCCAACATAGAGCAGCTGGTAGACGCAACGGCGAATAATGAAATGTTGTCCTTTCTGGATATGTTCTCAGGATATCATCAAATACCTTTAAACAAGCAGGATCAAGAGAAAAGGCTTTCATGACGCCCACGGCGAACTACTGCTACCGGGTAATGCCATTTGGGCTCAAGAACGCTGGCGCGACTTACCAGAGAATGATCGACACAGTCTTTGTCAAGCAGCTCGGCCGAAACTTGGAAGCATATGTGGATGACCTTTTGGTCAAAAGTAAGAAATCTGATGATCATCTTGGCGATCTAAGAGAAACCTTCAACACATTACAGGAATATTCGCTCAGACTAAACCCTTTGAAGTGTGTGTTCGGGGCGACATCAGGAAAGTTTTGGGATATCTCATAACCAGGAGAGGAATAGAGGCTAATCCAGCGCAGATCGCAGCGATTACAGCAATGGCACCCCCGAAGACCGTGAAGGAGGTTCAGGTTCTATCTGGAAGACTGATGGCAATCAATCGATTCATTCCAAGGATCGCCGACCGCTGCGCTCCGTTTTTTGCGACCTTGAAGAATGCATCAAAGTTTGCATGGAATGACAAATGTAACAAGGCTTTTGAAGAGCTGAAGCAATTTTTAATTACCCCTCCTGTACTTGCATCTCCAAAGTTAAATGAAGATCTATTTCTCTATATCGCAATCTCTCCAAAGGTAGTTAGTGCGGTTTTAGTGCGAAGAGAGGACAAAGCCGAACACCCTGTTTTTTACACAAGTAAAACCTTAGTCGACGCTGAAACAAGGTATCCGGTGATAGAAAAAATGGCGTATGCTGTGGTTTGTGCGGCCAGAAAGTTACGACCATATTTTAGGCACACACAATACATGTGCTCACGAATCTTTCGATTAAGAATGCGTTAAGATCTATGAGCGTGGCAGGGCGATTAGCTAAGTGGGCGATTGAGTTAAGCGAGTATGACATTCGATACCAGCCACGAACGGCGATCAAGGCCCAAGTCCTTGCGGATTTTGTAGTTGAAGGGGCAGTACAAGAGGATAAGGGAAGGCGATGAATGGACGTTATTTACAGACGGCACCTCGAGTAAAGGAGGATCAGGCGCGGGGATAGTCCTAAGGTCTCCTGGTGGGATCCTCCACGAGGTCGCATTACGATTCGCAACTAATCGAACCAACAACGCAGCTGAGTATGGGGCATTGGAGGCTGGCTTACGAATCGCTAAGAGTATGGGAGTTACTAACATCAAAGTTTTCTCAGATTCAGCGATAGTAGTCAACCAAGTTAATGGGAGTTTTGAGGTAAAGGAGGAGTCGCTCCTCCCCTATTTTGATGAAGTGAAACTACTTATATCGGAATTCAAAAAGGTGGTTATATCCCAGATTGCTAGGGAGGAAAATTGCCACGCGGATGCATTAGCAAAATTATCATGTAAGACCTAAGGGCATTGAGATCGCTATATAAGACCTACGGGCATTAACAAATCGCTGTGTAAGACCTAAGGACAACAAAATTATCATGTAAGACCTAAGGGCATTGAGATCGCTATATAAGACCTACGGGCATTAACAAATCGATGTGTAAGACCTAAGGGCAGCAAAATTATCATGTAAGACCTAAGGGCATTGAGATCACTATATAAGACCTACGGGCATTAACAAATCGCTGTGTAAGACCTGAGGGCAGCAAAATTATCATGTAAGACCTAAGGGCATTGAGATCGCTATATAAGACCTACGGACATTAACAAATCGTGTGTAAGACCTAAGGGCAGCAAAATTATCATGTAAGACCTAAGGGCATTGAGATCGCTATATAAGACCTACGGGCATTAACAAATCGCTGTGTAAGACCTAAGGGCAGCAAAATTATCATGTAAGACCTAAGGCATTGAGATCGCTATATAAGACCTACGGGCATTAACAAATCGCTGTGTAAGACCTAAGGGCATCAAAGATCGTCATATAAGACCTAAGGGCATTGAATCGCTAGACTTACGGGCATGGATAAATCGCCGGGTATATCCTCTTGGCAGCGAAACTATCGGTATAAAGGAAAGAAGCAAAGCGGTCAGAAAAGGCATCACAAGATATAGGACCAAGGTTAAAAATGCACAAAAAGGAGCTAAGTGGCATATTTTATAAAAAAAAGGAGAGAAAGAGAAAGAGAGAGTAGTAGCAACAATAAGCAAAAACATGATGTTGATTGTCTAAAAAGAAAGCAGTCATCACAACAGGTCAGAAGCAGGATTAGGGGTCTTTGGCACTGGAGCCCTTCTCGCCAGTCTTGGAAGATCAGCGGCGGAGTCGAGGTCTTTGCCACTGGCCGAGGGAGCTTGATCAGAGGATGGCGGCTGAACCTTCGAGCCATCGGGATTCAAATCAGGCAGGCCACGACTGCGGCGAGTGGCCACCACATATTCAGCATCTGCCGCCACTACCTCACGCTCCAAGCGAGCAGCGTCTCGGAAATAAGCCTCTTCCTCGGCGTCGGGTAGGTCGGGAACCCCAAGATTATGGCGGTTAAGGCCTCGGATGACAGCACGACCATTTTTTGCCCAGGCCAACCCTTGTTGGGAAACAACTCGTAAAACTCATTACGACAACTGCACATCACCACACGCATACTCTCACCGAGAGCATGAGTATAGTAGGCCACAGTCTCGTCATACTGAGCCTTGGCAGCTGCGAGGTCACGATCCGCCGCCGATTGTGCCGCCAGGGAGTCGATAAGCAGCTCTTTGGCACTATCCCTTTCGGCGGTTATCTCCTCCACCTGAGCGACTTTGGCGCGCTCCTCCTCCAGCTCGGCTTCAAGAGCGGCAACACGCTCATTCGCAGCCTGTAAGTCCTCCTGGACCCCTTCCAGTTGGCCGATCCGCTCAGTCGCCTCGGCCAGGCTTTCCTTCAAAGAGCCGGCAGCAGAGGTCGCCGCGTCCGCTCGGCGCTAGGATCAATAAACAGTAAAGGTCTCAGTAGGATCGCGAGGCGACGGTTTGGATGGGAATAAAGACAATAATAATATAAATAAATAAAGAGGAAGAGAGGCAAGCAGATAAATACCTTCTCCTCGTTGTGATAACGAGTAAGATCCATACGCAGGGAGCATAAGTTCTCTGCCTCCTCTTTCAGCCTCTAGTTTTCCTCTTGCATGTGCTTGCATGCAAAAGACAGGTCGCCGAGCTCGGCGAGGGCCTATGAAACAAAGCAAGCTATGAGTAAAAAAAAAAAAATAATAATAAAAAATATATATATATATGGTGAACACTCCGGTGCACCGGGTTAGGTCGGTGCACTGAGTGCACCCGCTTGCGTGTCACGATCTGATCCGTCCGTTCAATCAACGGATCTCAAGCCTTTGAATTAAATAGTATTAAATTAATTAATTTTATTATTATTCTATTCCACCCAGTACATATTACATTTAAGTACCTATTATTATACATAATTGCAAAATAAACTTGTAACATTCTAATTCATTTCAATTAACTTTCATCCATTTACACGTTATCATCCCCACCCCCAACTGACAACATTATCCCCATTATCTCCCCCACTGACCCATTCCCCCCCACCAGCCCCTACCGACATCACAGACCTCACTACCCCCGCACCCCACCGACCATCCTCACTCTTTCTCTCCCCAAGCTTCGTTTCTTTCCCCGATCTCAACCCCCCACCCCACCGACCCATCCTCAATCCAACATCGTCGCTTGTAAGTCGAAATCGACGAACGCCACTTTCTCTCCTCACTCTTCGTTTCTTTCCCCGATCATTGCCGATCGCGATTTCGACGAACGCCGCTCCAATCCCTTTCCCTGAAGATGTTGCCTGTGCTGTCGGTCGATCTTCTAGAAAGGCGGTACTGTGAACAATTACTACAAGGTAAACTTCATTTCTGATGTTAGTTGTGTTAGAGCTCGAATGTTTTATTACGAAATAACGCCTCATGCTTCTGTTTTCTTTTGCATGGTTGCACGGAGGAACGAACTTCAGCCGCACTGCTGGTGGACCGTTCATTAAGACTAGTTACGACTACAAAGCCCCAATAGACGAGTACGGTGAGTTCCCATAGTAACTGATTATATGAAACCTGATAATCAATCAACTGTGCCTAAAGAGAGAAGCTAATAGATTCAAAAGCTACTGTCTTTTCTTTTCCTTTCCTTTCTTTTCCTGGATCCACAGATCTAATAATGTCACATTTTAGGTTTAGTTTACAGAGTCATTGAGTTAGCTGAGTCAAACTGATTTGGGATTTTCCTATTGTGAGCTGAGGTGAGGGTTTTTTCCTCTGCCTGAATTAACCAGATTCCTTGTTTGATTTTGATTTGGTGTTCTTCAATGTGAAAGGTTAGACCAGAATGTCAAATTTGACAAAATCATGTAGTAATCATGTGTTGTGTTGTGTTCTTTCTTTGCTTCCTTGCATCAATTACGGCTTCAGATGCTGATAAAAAAGTTCCCTTCTGTAGATGTTGGATAGTGATGGGTTTTGCTTTTTTGTTTCCTTATTTTTCTTTTGTAGACCTGGAATCCCTTGTGATTCACATCTGAAACCAGCAGAAGAAGAAACAAAGGCGGCTGCTTTAGATTAGATCCTTCCTTCTTACTGCTGATCTGGTGGGTTTTAACTTGTGGAAAGATAGAAACCCTTTTGACTTTTGTCTTGTGATTTTGTTGGTTTTAAGTTTTCAAGAGTCAAATAGTGTTGTGCTATTTTTGCTGAATTCTTCTATCCACAAGTTTTAAGCTTTGCATTCACATGATGGTGTGTGTGTTCATATATGGTCCAACGACTCATCAATGTGTATGATTTGTTTCTTTTCGGGGGTTTCTCTAGAAGAAGAAGAAGAGATTTTTGGGGCTGTAAATGCTGAAAATTGGGAGAGGGTTGTTACTTACCAAGACAAATTCAGGAGGGTTGTTCGGATGAGATGAGGGATGTTATCTGGTTGATGAGCTTTCTGAGGGCCTATTTTTGACCGAGGTCGGATCGATACGGTCACAACAAGTCCGGGGGTCGACAAGACGGGCTGTTGTGGTACAAAGACCATGGTCAGCATGTGAATGGTGAGTTCTCCATGGCAGTGGTGCAGGCCAACAGCTTGCTTGAGGATCAAGGCCAGCTTGAGTCAGGATTCTGGTCCGGGTGGTACTTTCGTCAGGTGTTTATGATGGCCATGGTGGCCCTGAGACTTCCCGCTATGTTAATGATCACCTTTTCCAGCATCTCAAAAGTAAGTTGTTGCCATAGTGATTGCTTCTATGTTCAGCTTTTACTGTTTTTTAACAGTCAAATCAAGTTATCTATCCTTAGCATTTAGTCAACCATTTTTCTTGCAATGTTTTTGTGAATATGGAAGATTTCCTTGCCAAGAAGGATAATTCATTCATTTGATAAAGATCTGAACCCAGAAAAGCTCTGGACTTTTACCATGTGAACATTTTAGCTAATCCAATTCATCATTAGATGTGAAATTTCCATCATTTGGTATGAGAAATGAGCACTTACATGATTCGGGGGGTCTCACGTGTATTTTCCTGCAGGATTTACTTCGGAGCAATAGTCTATGTCATCAGAGGTTATACGAAAAGCATTTCAGGCAACAAAAGAAGGATTCGTTTCGCTTGTTGCGAGACAATGGCCTATGAAGCCACAGTTTAGTAGCAGTTGGAACATGCTGCCTGGTGGCAGTAATTTGCAACGAAACCCTCTATGTGGCTAACCTTGGTGATTCGCGTGCTGTTTTGGGTAGAGCTGTCAAGGCAACAGGAGAAGTTCTGTCAATACAGCTTTCAGATGAGCACAATGTTTGCCATGAGGCGGTAAGGCAGGAGCTGTTTTCGTTGCACCCCAAAGACCCGCAGATTGTAGTTTTAAAGCATAATGTATGGCGTGTTAAAGGCATTATCCAGGTAAGAAGACCAGACTTTATTTTGAAAGTTGGTTTGTTCATAGCGTTTTGTTTCTTTCAGCTAATGATGAGAATAAGTTGAATAACTTGAATTTGCAGATATCCAAATTCATAGGTGATGTGTATCTGAAGAAGTCCGAGTTCAATAGGGAGCCTCTATACGCTAAGTTCAGGGTTCGGGAACCGTTCAAAAAGCCTATATTGAGCGCTGACCCTTCCATTACGGTACATAAGCTGCTGCCGGTAGATAAATTTGTCATTCTCGCATCTGATGATGGGTTGTGGAAGCACTTGAGCAATCAAGAAGCGGTCGACATAGTTCAGAATCATCCACGGAATGTAAGAACACATTATAAATCTTCACTCCTTCATGTTACTTGCATTTTCATTTGATTCTTTGATTCTGTCATGATAGTAAGAATTGAGCTTGTAGATTTAGTCAGCAGAGTTCTTGGCCTGGAATTAAACTGATGTTTTGATGAACATTGAATGCTTCTTATCTATATACCGAAATTAGAGAAGATGAATTCAAGCTTCAGTTAGATTTATTTAAAAAGAATTGGTTCTAGCTTTTAAGAAGAGGAATGTCTGAAAGTTTAATTTATGTGCAGGATTATGGTGACCGAGTCAGACTAGCAACTCATTCAACTCGGTTTGGCTGGGTACGAATCAACTAAGTTTGCTGGGTAGGAATCAGCTCGGTTTGCTGGGTGGGGTTCGCTTGGTTTGAAATATAAGAATCTCGGTTGGGGTTCTGGTTTGGTTAGTGACATCAATTATTTAATATTGGTTGGGTGGGGTTCGCTTCCTATTAATATTGTAATAGATTAATGTGTATTTATTAAGGTAAGAGTTTGTTTTTGTAATAGCTTGTGCTATCCTATTTAATAGGCAATTTTTTAGGCAATTAATAAGGAGAAATGATGGGGAGGAATTGTTGAGGACTCTTGGAACCTGGAATTGACCGAAGAAAATAAGGAGAAATGATGGGGAGGAAGTGTTGCAACGATGGAGGAAGGAGATGGGAGATGCCACAACCCACATGTCGTCCAGCAATGAAGAAGAAGAGCAATAACGAAGAGAGTGAGAGTTTGAAACAAATTGGGAATTTATGTTAGGGTTTCTTATTTGGTGTTTTGATTTTCAATTTGGGGTGATAGTTTGGCGGAAATAAAAGAATTTTGATTTCAATTTTAGCTTTCCCACCAAATAAAAATTCATATAGAATCAATCGGTGCAACAAGAAATCGAAATCTAGAGTAATATAAAAGCAAGTGTAAACACATAACAGTCTTATTAATTGCTTCATGACTTTCTTCAACTATGTTTTGGTGTTGGACCCTGCTTTATTTTGAGAATGAGTGACTATGCGAGCCGGCAACGTTTCCTGTAATAATAATTTCTCAAGTTAACATATATTATAAGGCAACAAATATTGTTGAAAACTTGCTAAAATGAAATATGGTTACCTCTTCTCTCTTCTGGTTTGAAGTGTCATCATTTGGTTCTTGAATAGCAAGCCATCTTCACTGCCATCACTTGAATTTGTTTCTTGAGAATCATCATCGTCAGTAGTATCACTCGCTTTTGCCTTTTTCTTCCCCTTTGTACTAGATTTCTGTAAAACAAAAAATGTAAGTTAGATTCAATGCACATATGTAATTAAAATTTCTAAACAACAACTTAAGTGAATATTTACCTCTTGGTTCGCTTTCGATGGACCACCTTTTTCATCCTTTTTTGGACACTTGTCTCTTCTATGACCAATTTCTTTACAATTGCTACATTTTCTCTTGCTGTTAATCGTCTTGCCTTTTACGTTACCACAACCTTTATACCTAACTGCAGCCGGATCTTTGACATTTTTATATTCATCAGCCACCATGACCTTGGGTCTCTCGGCAGAATTTGAGTCAAACTTTTCTAATTCTTCACATATGTTGTCATATTTGTTGTGGCATGCTTGCAAGCGGGATCAGATTTCGAACCTAATTCACAATATCTCAATGTAGAATATTGTAATAAACCATACCTGTAGGAAACTAGTTGAGTCTCGTCCATATTTTTCTCTTCATGAATGCGTTCCAAGGATTTTGGATTCTTTGACCACCTCATATCTACAAAGGATGATGGAAGTTCCCCTCTATGTTCTTCCTTCAAAATGTAAAGCATATGAGAGCACGGTATCCTCGTATGCTCAAATTTCGAACAACTACATTTCACTGATAAGTTGGAGACATCGAACTTAGCTTCCCAAGTTTTGTTGGTGTTGTTCAATGTGGAAAGCTTGTATGTATGTAACTGTTCAGATGACTCAAAACTTGACGTTATAACTCCAATTGACTTCCGAGTTCGTCTCTGAACTCATAAAACACCTCCTGGTAAATGCACGTGCTCCACTCAACTCTATACTCTTTAATCCATCATATTTGATCTCGGGCAAACCGTAGTTGCTTTCAAAATCCATTTTCACCTCCTTTTCCCTCAAATCCCTCATCCATCGGGTAAAATGAGTGAAAAACCCAAAAAGATTGTAGCGGTTGTTCAGATACCTACCTAGTTGAGAATTTATTCCTTCGCATCTAGACGTCGTTGTTATCCCTGCGAGGAAGGTACTCCGTAGGTAAGTGTGAGCCCATGCGTCGCGTCTATCATATAAGTGTTCTCGTATCCACTTATCGTCTTGCAATCCACAATTTTCAACAAATGCTTGCCATTGATGCTCGAACTCTACTTCTTCATAATCAGCGTACACAAAAGTCAACCACTCCTTTGTGAATTTCGGATTTTTCTTGATACGACTAATAACGTTGTTATTCAAATGCCACGAACACAATCGATGTCTTGCATCCGGAAATACCTTCTTGATGGCACTCAACATTGATCGGTCTCCATCTTCACAACGACACTAGGTTTTTTATTGCCCATAGCGGTTGACAGTGTTTCCAAAACCCATACGTAGTTCGGCTCACTCTCATTTGCCAAAAGAGCACTTGCGAATATGCAACTTGCTTTGTGGTGATTTATTCCTGCATACACTTTAACATGAGTACACAATACCTAGTGTATACAATAAGAATTAGTTAATGAATTAATCTAAATACTATACTAGGAGCCAAACATAAATCTGAACCAAAACCAAAACCCATACAGACACATACCCAAACTAAAACCCATACCCAAACCGAAAATCTACCCAGACTGAAACCCAGACCAAACCGAACCCAAACACAAACAGAAAACCAAACCAGACCCAAACCGAAAATCTACCCAGACCTAGACCGAACCCAAACCCAAACAGAAAACCAAACCAGACCCAAACCGAAAATCTACCCAGACTGAAACCCAGACCTTGACCCAGGCCAAACCGAAAATCTACCCAGACTGAAACCCAGACCTAGACCCAGACCAAACCCAACCCAAACCCAAACAGAAAACCAAACCAGACCCAAACCGAAAATCTACCCAACTGAAACCTAGACCTAGACCGAACCAAACCCAAACAGAAAACCAAACCAGACCCAAACGAAAATCTACCCAGACTGAAACCCAGACCTAGACCGAACCCAAACCACCCAAACAGAAAACCAAACCAGACCCAAACCGAAAATCTACCCAAACTGAAACCCAGACCTTGACCCAGGCCAAACCGAAACCAGACCATAACCAAACCCAAACAGAAACCCAAACAGAAACTAAACCAGACCCAAACCAAACCTAACCCAGACCCAGACCCTAACCGAAACTAAACCAGACCCAAACCGAAACCAAACCATACCCAAACTGAAACCAAACCCAGACCCAAACCGAAACCAAACCAGAGCCAAACTCAAATAGCATTGTAGATTAATCAAGAATTAAACATAATACGACTAAATTAATTAATCAAGTAATGATAAATATGTACCTGAAAATATTACCAACGGGATATTGTAATGATTTTTCTTGTATGTCGTGTCGAACAAAAGTAGGTCACCGAAGCATGCGTAATCTGTTCTGCTGATGCTATCAGCCTGTAACATCCTCGCCCAACCAAGCGGGTATTGGAGCTTGAGTTCGGGTGATTGAGGCATTGAAATAGTGTTCTTGAGGTCCCATCGAAGTTCGGGACGTTCGAATTTGAGTTGGGTCGAGTTAAAACACCTTGGGGGTGCTTTTGATGACACGTGGGCCATGTGTCATGCTTTGAGTGTTAAAAATGGGATTTGAGGAGTTCTTCACTTTTTCATTTTCTCCATCTTTCCCCAAACCCGTGTTTGAAGAAACCAAAAACCCATTTGGGTCAAACCTTGATTCCGGGAGTTGTAGAGCTCCGATTGACGATCCGTTTCTTGCTACGCGTTCTGGCGGCGAGAGGAAGAGATTGCTAGTCGTAGTTCTGGCTGGGTCGGAGTAGGCTGCTGTCAGTGAGGAGGAGAGGAGTTACGACTTTGGAGTTGTAGAGCTTGGTCGTTCGGGTTTCGGGAGTCATTTTAGAGTCTCGTCTTCTCTTCCAGGTGAGGGCTTAGCGTTGTGTAGATAGTTTGGATGATGTGAGGAGTTCCAATTTTGACTTAGATGAACCCTAGGTGATGCATGAAAATGATGAGTGTAAAAGGGGTAAATTGTGTTGTGAATGTGCTTGGTTGTTTATGATTGCCGTGGTGGATTGTCGTTGTTGATTGCCGTGGTGTGGGTTTGGGTATGGACTGAAATGAATTGATTAATGAATTGACGTAGAAATGAGGGATAGGGTGATGGGTAAATGTGTGCAAGTGCCTTGATGTTATAAATTGCCAGTTGTGGTTGCAGGAGAGTAGCCCTGCCATTGTGGGGTTGCTCTGAGTACGAGGAACAGGTGGGTGACCCCTAGACTCATGACATGGCTTCCCCTGTACTTGCAGGTGGGGGTGGTCGGTGAGCTAGCCGGTTACCTTGATTAAGTGTTGTGTTGAATGTGTTGATTGTGGATTTGAATGTGAGGTGTTGGAAAGTGATGTGGAAATTGTAGAAGTGATGGATGTGATTTGTGGGAATTGTGAACTGAGGTGAAATTGTTGAATGTGAATGATAGAAATGAAGGAGCCTGCACTGCCCCCTAAAACTGCACTATGGGTGCTAAGTGCTCTTCGGGGGAAAGAGGTGCGTCACGTCTTCAAGGGAAAGGCGTGATTTGGTTGGTTGAGTCAAGTTTACGATTCCTTCAAGGGAAAGGTTTCGTGGTATCCTTCAAGGGAGGATGCGTTTTGGACCTCTCCAGGGGAGAGAGGTGCGTCGGGCCGGCAGGGGTGGTGCGGGGTAAACTCCTTATTGGCGCCTAATAACTCACCTAGACAAGTTGAATGTGATTGTGGTGTTTGTGATTTGGGTGATTGGAGTGTGGTGATTATGTTGCTTGTGAAGTGAATTGATGCTTGTCCTATTCTATTCTACTGTACAAATTGTGCTTGAGAACAAGAACTGACCAACGTGATCACCTAGACTGTTTTTAGGGAATTAAAACACGGAAAGGGGTTAGGTTGGTTCCATTGTTGGATGTCTTGTGCGGAGTTGGAACCGCTCCATGGAATAGGCCAACGTGTAGGTAGGCCCGGTGGGTTCACTCAATTTCAATAGGAAATTGATCCTTTTCTCCCTTTAGGATCCCGTGGCTAGTGAGAGTGGTGTGGGTGATCAGTGTCGAGGGCGGATTTCAGAAGTTCTGGACTGAAGCTATGAGGTGAAGACTGGAGCCTTCTTGGAGTTGACCTGTTTCATATTTCAGTTGACTTTGAATGTTTTGGGAGTTTTCTATGGATTTATGTAACTTCTGGGTGTGTGTTGGATTTAATGGTTTATGTTGAGATGGTTGTACACTGTTTCATTGTGGTTTTCACGGATTACTGGAGGCCTCTTTGTTGATTTAAATAAAGGCTTGGTTTTATTTACGTTTAAAATTGTTTTTGTCTGTTGGTAATACTCAAGAACGGTTCAACCATGGGTTTCACCGGGTTGATTCGGGACGGGTGTTACATGTGGTATCAGAGCCTGGTTAGTTGCCGCTGTGTGGGTGAATTGTCTCTTCTTCTAGAGGAGTAATTAACCTCATAGGGAGAAGAGATGAAGCATCGGCACGGGACCAACTTTCTAGGGGTTTTTTGCAATTGTTTTAATCGGGTTGGGGAAGGGTTTTGAAAGAAAACTGTTTGAAAAGATTTGATTTAGGAGCGGTCAACTGAAATGTTTAATGTCCTCCTGTAGTGAGAACCAGTCGATAGGAAGTCCTTCGTTGGTCACTCCGGACATGGAGTAATGGGGCGTCGGTTTCGACCATCGGATTTGAAGGGTTGGAACTTCAGTGAGTTTGCTGGGGAAGTGGCTGATCCGGCTATGGCTGAAATGTGGATTAAGGAGTGCAACTTCAAGTTCTTGAGGGCTGGATTTGAGGATGGGATGAGGTTGCAAGCCATGACCTTTCTGCTTAAGGGTCATGCCCTAGAGTGGTGGGAGTCCTTGCCAGAGAGTCAGGTGTATCCACCTGAGTTGGGGTTTGAGGAGTTTCTAGGGATGTTTCGTGATCAGTTTTGTCCGGATATATGGAGAGAGGCAAAGGCTAAGGAGTTCCTAGAGCTGGTACAGGGTGAGAGGACGGTTATGCAGTACTACATGGAGTTCACCAATCTCTCCCAGTGGTACGATGAGCAGGTTAACCGGGAACAGAAGTTGATTCGCCGGTTTAAAAGGGGACTGAGATGGGAGATTCAGGAGGGTGTCACATCTGGCGACATGGGAAGTTTGGTTACGGTGAAAGGGGCTGCCATGGAGAGGGAACACTTGGAGCTGGGGAAGAAAGAGGATCGGAAGAGGAAGGCGACAACACCGCCTTCTCAGTCTGTGGCTCAGAGCCAGGCCGTTAAGCGACCTCAGCAGTCATACTCAGGGTTCAGGAGTGCTCAGTCGGCTCCGATGCGGGGAACGGTGAATTGTTTCACCTGTGGGAACCCGGGGCACAAGAGTGCAACCTGTAAGATGAGGAGTGCGGGTTCGGCGCGATCGGGAGGGGCATCCTCTGGACTTCCCATCTGTGGCACGTGTGGGAAACCTCATTTTGGCACGTGTCATCTGTTGAGGACTGCCTCAGTGACATGCTACACTTGCGGGCAGCGTGGGCACCGGAGCAATGTTTGCCCAACCAGGAGTGTGGCGCCAACCCAGTCTGTGGGATCGGTGCAAGGACCCAGAGCTCCATCAGGGGGCCATGGAGGTGGAGAGGAGGCAGCTATGGTAGAGGGACCACGGGTGCCGGACGAGGAACGGGTGCTAATGCCATGCCTGTGGGAACTGGAGGAGATCAAGGGCGGCTGTATGCTCTCACCAGGGGTGCGACAGAGAATGCTAACGACGTGGTAACCGTATGATCTCTATCTCAGATCTTTCCGCTTACGCTTTGTTTGATTCGGGCTCGACCCATTCCTTTGTGTCTGAGAAATGTTTGAGTAGTTTGGGTGTTGTAGCTAGTAGCCTGGGCTATAGTTGGGATGTCAGAACCCCTTTGGGGATTTCTGTTCGGGTAGATAGTGTGTGTAGGGGTTGTAAGGTGTTAGTGGGAGGTGTAGAGTTTCTGGCGGATTTGGTGGTGCTCCTCTTTCAACGAATTCGACGTCATCCTAGGAATGGATTGGTTGGCTAAGCATGGGGCTTTGCTTGATTGTCGGAAGAAGGAGGTGTTGCTTCAGGTAGAAGGTGTTGGCCAGGTGGTGTTCAAGGGTGTTAGAAAGAGGGAGACAACACCTATGGGATTAATTTCAGCAATGCAAGCTTTCTCTTTGGTTCGAGAGGGGTGTGAGGCTCTGTTGGTTCAGGTATCGGTTGAGCAGAGTGAGGAGTTGGAAAAGGTGCCGGTAGCTCGGGAGTTTGCTGATGTGTTTGAGGAATTACCTGGTGGACCGATTGAGCGTGAGGTGGAGTTCAACATAGAGTTGGTTCCTGGAACTGCTCCTATCTCCATCCCACCCTATCGTATGGCACCAGCTGAATTGAAGGAGTTGAAGGAGCAATTGCAGGAGCTCTTGGATAAGGGGTTCATCCGCCCAAGTGTATCCCCGTGGGGAGCACCAGTGTTGTTTGTGAAGAAGAAGGACGGGTCGATGAGGATGTGCATCGACTATAGGCGGTTGAACAAGGCAACGATCAAGAATCGTTATCCACTTCCAAGGATAGATGATCTCTTTGATCAATTGCAAGGGGCTGAAGTGTTCTCGAAGATAGATTTGAGATCGGGTTATCACCAGTTGAAGGTGGAGGACGGGTCGGTGCCAATGACAGCCTTTAGGACACGGTATGGGCACTACGAGTTCCTTGTGATGCCCTTCGGTCTCACTAATGCTCCGGCTGCGTTCATGGCTCTCATGACAAGGTTTTTCATGAATACTTGGACAAGTTCGTGATAGTGTTCATCGATGATATTCTCATCTATTCCAAGAATGAGAAGGAGCATGAGGAGCATCTGAGGATTGTTTTCCATAAGTTGAGGGAGCAGCAACTTTTTGCCAAGTTCTCGAAGTGTGCCTTTTGGTTGGAAGAGGTGTTGTTTCTTGGACATGTGGTCTCTAAGAGAGGTGTGGAGGTTGACCCGAAGAAGATTGAAGCGGTGGTTAACTGGTCCCCACCTAGGGACGTGTCGCAACTAAGGAGCTTCTTGGGTTTGGCTGGTTATTATCGAAGGTTTGTCGAGGGATTCTCCACTATAGCCTCCCCTCTACATAAGTTGTTGAGGAAGGAGTCAAAGTATGAGTGGAGTGAGGCGTGCCAGAAAAGCTTCGAGGAGTTGAAGAAGCGGTTGACTTCGGCTTTGGTGTTGACCTTGCCGGTGGAAGGTGGCGAATATGTGGTATTTAGTGATGCTTCACTGCAAGGGTTGGGGTGTGTGTTGATGCAGAATGGGAAGGTGGTTGCTTATGCCTCACGTCAGCTTAGAGTGCATGAGGTGAACTATCCGACCCACGACTTGGAGTTAGCAGCAGTGGTGTTCGCTTTGAAGTTGTGGAGGCACTATCTGTATGGTGAGACGTTTAAGATCATGACCGACCATAAGAGCCTTAAGCACCTTATGGATCAGAAGGAGCTGAATGGTAGGCAACGACGTTGGATGGAGCTCTTGAAGGACTATGACTGCACCATTGACTACCATCCCGGTAAGGCTAATGTGGTTGCAGATGCATTGAGTCGGAAAGAGTTAGTTGATCTTAGGGCGTTAAGAGTGGAAATGCAGATGGATGATGTGGGAAGTTTGCTTGCTAAGCTTAGTATCCGACCCATGCTGAATGATAGGATTGGTGAGGAGCAACTCAAGGATGCTACTTTAGTGGCTATTCGAGGGGAAGTTGAAAAGGGCTTGGATAATGGGTTTGAGGTAGTTGGCGGGTTGCTGAGGTGCAGGGGTCGAGTGTGTGTGCCGGAGATGGAGGAGTTGAGGAGGGGGATATTAGAGGAGGCTCACTCTTCGATGTATGCTATGCACCCCGGAATGACTAAGATGTACAATGACCTGAAGTTGAGTTTTTGGTGGCCGGGAATGAAGAAGGACGTGGCACGTTTTGTGGCGACTTGTCTGGTTTGTCAGAAGGCAAAGGCGGAGCATAGAGCTCCGGGTGGGTTACTCCAGTCTCTACCAATTCCGGAGTGGAAGTTCGTGGACATCACCATGGACTTCGTGTCGGGTTTTCGCCAACCAAAGAGGGGAAGGATGCCGTGTGGGTAATAGTCGACGTTTGACAAAAGTTGCTCATTTCATACCCATTCGGTTTAAGCCAAATGTGGAGGAGTTGGCCAAGTTGTATATAGAGGAAATAGTAAGGTTGCATGGGGTTCCTCAGTCCATCGTCTCTGATCGTGATCCGAGTTTCACATCTCACTTTTGGGAGGGGCTGCATACGGTGTTGGGAACTAAGCTGAAATTCTCAACGGCGTATCACCCCAGACTGATGGGCAATCGGAGAGGACGATTCTAACTTTGGAGGAGTTATTGAGGAGTTGTGCGATGGAATTCCAAACTCCATGGACTGAATTGCTACCTTTGGTTGAGTTCGCCTACAATAACTCATATCATAGTAGTTTGAAGTCTGCTCCTTTTGAGGCTTTGTATGGGAGGAAGTGTAGGACACCATTGTGTTGGGATGAAGAAGGTGCGAGAGTGTTGTCGGGTCCTCAGGTTGTGCAAGAGACGGCTGATCGTATTAAAGTAATTAAGGATAGGTTGAGAGCGGCCCAGGATAGGCAAAAGGCGTATGCGGATGGTCGTACAAGAGAGCTGAGTTTTGATGTTGGGGAGAAGGTATTTTTAAAGGTGTCGCCATGGAAGGGGCTGATGCGTTTTGGTAGGAAAGGAAAGTTGGCACCTCGATACATTGGTCCTTACGAGATTCTAGCTAAGTCGGGTCCGGTGGCGTATGTGCTGGCACTGCCGAAGGAGTTGGAAAGGATGCACAACGTGTTTCATGTGAGTATGCTTAAGCAGTATCATGGAGACCCTGCACATGTGATTCAGCCGGAGGAAGTGGAGATCGAGCAAGATTTGACTTATGAGGAGAAGCCGGTTGCTATAGTGGATAGGCAAGTTCGGGTTTTGAGGAATAAGCAGATTCTGCAGCTCAAGGTGGTATGGAGGAACCACGAGAGTGAGTCGGCTACTTGGGAGACCGAGGAGAGTATGAGGCGGCGGTACCCGGACTTAGTGGAAGCTTATGCTTCAGGTATTTACGTCCCTTGATGTGTGTTCTTGTGTTTGCTCGTTGTGGTGAGAGTCTTGAGGGGGTCTAGGGTGTGTTTGGTGATGGTCTAGTGTGGGGAGTTGGTGTAGGAGTGTTGGGTGGTTTGAAGGAGGGCTGTTAGATCGTCGTTAGGGATTTTGGGGGTTAATAGGATGTTTGGATTGCTGCAATTCTTGTTGTACTCTCCGAATCGTGTTGCTAGGATGAGTTGGGGATGATTTCGGGGACGAAATCCTTGAAGTTGTGGAGACTTGTAACATCCTCGCCCAACCAAGCGGGTATTGGAGCTTGAGTTCGGGTGATTAAGGCATTGAAATAGTGTTCTTGAGGTCCCATCGAAGTTCGGGACGTTCGAATTTGAGTTGGGTCGAGTTAAAACACCTTGGGGATGCTTTTGATGACACGTGGGCCATGTGTCATGCTTTGAGTGTTAAAAATGGGATTTGAGGAGTTCTTCACTTTTTCATTTTCTCCATCTTTCCCCAAACCCGTGTTTGAAGAAACCAAAAACCCATTTGGGTCAAACCTTGATTCCGGGAATTGTAGAGCTCCGATTGACGATCCGTTTCTTGCTACGCGTTCGTGGCGGCGAGAGGAAGAGATAGCTGGTCGTAGTTATGGCTGGGTCGGAGTAGGATGCTGTCAGTGAGGAGGAGAGGAGTTACGACTTTGGAGTTGTAGAGCTTGGTCGTTCGGGTTTCGGGAGTCATTTTAGAGTCTCGTCTTCTCTTCCAGGTGAGGGCTTAGCGTTGTGTAGATAGTTTGGATGATGTGAGGAGTTCCAATTTTGACTTAGATGAACCCTAGGTGATGCATGAAAATGATGAGTGTAAAAGGGGTAAATTGTGTTGTGAATGTGCTTGGTTGTTTATGATTGCCGTGGTGGATTGTCGTTGTTGATTTCCGTGGTGTGGGTTTGGGTATGGACTGAAATGAATTGATTAATGAATTGACGTAGAAATGAGGGATAGGGTGATGGGTAAATGTGTGCAAGTGCCTTGATGTTATAAATTGCCAGTTGTGGTTGCAGGAGAGTAGCCCTGCCAATGTGGGGTTGCTCTGAGTACGAGGAACAGGTGGGTGACCCCTAGACTCATGACATGGCTTCCCCTGTACTTGCAGGTGGGGGTGGTCGGTGAGCTAGCCGGTTACCTTGATTAAGTGTTGTGTTGAATGTGTTGATTGTGGATTTGAATGTGAGGTGTTGGAAAGTGATGTGGAAATTGTAGAAGTGATGGGATGTGATTTGTGGGAATTGTGAACTGAGGTGAAATTGTTGAATGTGAATGATAGAAACTGAAGGAGCCTGCACTGCCCCCTAAAACTGCACTATGGGTGCTAAGTGCCTCTTCGGGGGAAAGAGGTGCGGTCACGTCTTCAAGGGAAAGGCGTGATTTGGTTGGTTGAGTCAAGTTTACGATTCCTTCAAGGGAAAGGTTTCGTGGTATCCTTCAAGGGAGAGGATGCATTTTGGACCTCTCCAGGGGAGAGAGGTGCGTCGGGCCGGCAGGGGTGGTGCGGGGTAAACTCCTTATTGGCGCCTAATAACTCACCTAGACAAGTTGAATGTGATTGTGGTGTTTGTGATTTGGGTGATTGGAGTGTGGTGATTATGTTGCTTGTGAAGTGAATTGATGCTTGTCCTATTCTATTCTACTGTACAAATTGTGCTTGAGAACAAGAACTGACCAACGTGATCACCTAGACTGTTTTTAGGGAATTAAAACACGGTAAAGGGGTTAGGTTGGTTCCATTGTTGGATGTCTTGTGCGGAGTTGGAACCGCTCCATGGAATAGGCCAACGTGTAGGTAGGCCCGGTGGGTTCACTCAATTTCAATAGGAAATTGATCCCTTTCTCCCTTTCAGGATCCCGTGGCTAGTGAGAGTGGTGTGGGTGATCAGTGTCGAGGGCGGATTTCGAGAAGTTCTGGACTGAAGCTATGAGGTGAAGACTGGAGCCTTCTTGGAGTTGACCTGTTTCATATTTCAGTTGACTTTGAATGTTTTGGGAGTTTTCTATGGATTTATGTAACTTCTGGGTGTGTGTTGGATTTAATGGTTTATGTTGAGATGGTTGTACACTGTTTCATTGTGGTTTTCACGGATTACTGGAGGCCTCTTTGTTGATTTAAATAAAGGCTTGGTTTTATTTACGTTTAAAATTGTTTTTGTCTGTTGGTAATACTCAAGAACGGTTCAACCATGGGTTTCACCGGGTTGATTCGGGACGGGTGTTACACAACCCAAAACAAATTCATAAGTTGTCCTTCATCATTTTCGGTGTGTTTCAAGAAAAATTCCTTATCTTCATCCATTCTTGACTTTAAGTAGGTCAACGCATTTGCAGCATCTCCCCCATTGATTTGTTGTGTGCGATTCTTGTAAGCAAAGTTGTAGATATCTGTGTCTACATATCCTACATTTGCATGACCTCCAGCTTCATGCACAATGAGTTTCATTATCTGAGCTGGCCTCATACCCGCATCTAGACGAGAATTTATTAAATTTGTAGCTGCATCACAGATTCCTCGATGGTTGGTCATATATCGTTGTTGTTCTTTAACAACCATTTCATGAGTGTGTAGTTTCTTGAACTCGTACACGCGCCATGTTGAATTGTCCGAGTTTAGCTTAACCACCATTCTAGCTTCGCAACCGCATCTCGTATCTGATCGTGGCTCTCTTTCTCTATCTTTGTCCGATGGTTTTCTCTATCCCTGCTTAGCACATACAACAATACGCTTGTATACCACTCCTTTGATATTACGTTCGAACTTGTATCATCGCGTTTTAAATCCACAAGCCTTGGCATACTTGTCGTACCAATTTTCAGCTTCGAGCAAACTACTGAATTTCATCCCCTCAACATCCTTCACTTCAAGATTTCGAAGTTTATTAACCTCATCTAACTCTTCATTATTATGATTTATGCCTTCACCTTCTGCCGGGTTCATGCATGATGCTGGATCTGTCGGGTTAGAACTCATTGTTGGATCTATCGGGATAGAACTCGATGTTGGATCTGTCGGGATAGATTGAGATGCTGGATTCGTTGGGATAGAGCTTGATGCTGGATCTGTCGGGATAGAGCTTAATGCTAGGTCTGTCGGGATAGAGCTTAACGCTGGATCTGTCGGAGAAGAGATCGAAGCCCAATCGACCTCACATACAGCTGGGTTTACCTCGCCTACTGTAGCAGGAATTTGATTACTCTGATTTTGGATCATTGAGTTTTTTTGTGTACGACATATGTATTTGAAAGTAAAAAAAGCAGAAGATGCTGAAAAGTATAAATTCAGGATACTAGACCAGCTATTTATATGATTTAAGAACTTTACCTTATTGAAAAAGGAGAATGATAATTGTAAAACTGACTGTATAATAAAGTGTATCTATCCTAAAGGTAATCCTATTTAGTTTTTTAATCCTATATGGTTTTTTTGTCAAAGGTGCTGCCGCAATAATTGGTAAAAAGCAAAAGCAAACATGCCAAAACAGAAAGTACCAGAACAGTTAATAATACTTTTTACAAACCCGTGAATAGAAATTTAAAATTAATAACTAAAACAATCTTATTTCACTCTTCTGTCATAATATCCCCAACTCTTCAGTGCCTGCACCTTTCCAAGAATTCTTGCAACCTTATTTCTTTGCAGAGTTACTACCTACGTATTGGATATAAAAAAATAACAAACAGTGAGACAAAACTTCTAATCAAGAGTTAAAGAGGAAAACATCAAGCAATATCATAGTGCACAGTACTAGAATCAAGCATATGGAAAAATTACACGACTTAGCAGTACAATCAAAAGTTTATGTACCTTAATTCCCAAAAACAGCATTTGGCTGTGGCGCAGTTTCTGTTTTCTCAAGTTCTTTCTCAACAGCCATTCTTCGTCCAAAATCAATAGCTTCTAATCTGTACAATGGTCCGTCACTCCTTTGGAGTTCTTGAGCCACCTGTGCACAAGGGATGAAATCTTCAAGACAAAGCTAAAGAGGAGTACAATCAAAAGAGGAGTTTCGATCACTAATTGCAAGCTTAGCTTTCACGTCTCCCTGTTTATAGACCCATTCCACACTCCCAGGAAGAAATGGCAAGCTAATCATGACCATCAAGTCATAATTGACAACATCATAAATCTTGACAGATTGATCACTGGATATAGTGCAACAAAGCAGACCATCGATGCTAACCTGCAATGCCAAAAATGGTCATGGTTTGTTGTGTTTGATAAACAAGAAATGCAGCCAAAGAGATCATAAAGATTTGTTGTGCTTGATAAGCACCATCACCAATATTTATAAACAGTACAAATAATAGGCCAAGTCCACCATCCTCTGTATTCCAAGAATCCTCACTTAAGAACATGATGGAATCAGGATTAGGAGTCCATATTTTCCTAAGCATTAGCTTAACTGCTTTAAACATGATGACTGATTCAACCTTTGAGTTCTATTTTTTTCAAGCAGCACAAGGTCAACGTAGAGACTGGGTTGTGTGGATTCAAGTTACCTCTCTCATTGATGATTCAGGCGTTCTACTTCTGCTCTCCAGGTTTCACCACCACCAATGCTCCAACATCGTGCTAAGTCATCTGCAAACAGAGATCGAATCCCAATCTCAGTTGTCACCACCCTAAACAAAAAGAAACGAGGAAACAGCAAGAACACAAAACAGAGTGTAGTTGTGACGGAGATCAGAATCTGAGATCCCAATCTCAGATCTTTACCGTTGGCTGACAAGGCGTCAGAGATTGTTGTATGCTCAAAGCCATGCTCCTCGATACGAGCCGCAGAGGAGACAGACTCAGATCTGGAAAAGACGAGCGGACGGAGAGCCGGATTAGGACCCGGACGTGCTAGAGGAGCGTGGTTTTCACAACTCCTGCCCTGGAGAAGAAAGCTCCAATCGCGTCTTGCATCGTAACATAAGAATGAACAACGTGAGTAACATCAAGAGAACAGCAGCGCAACAGAGTAACATTAGAATGAAGAACGAAATAAGATGAAGAACAAGGCTAAGCCCTTACCTAAATGAACGGCGGAAGTCACGAGGTAGCGTCGGGGCTCGGGGATGACGGCGGACGAGGCGAGCCCCGACGTTGGCGACATGCATCGGCGGCGGCGAGTCGCCTGGCCAACAGACTGCTGGAGATGAAGGAATTACAGTCGGCTGCTACACCGACGACGGCTCCAAGATCGTCAGAGTGAAGCGCATCGGCGATTTCGATCGGGACTCGGACGGCGGCGGTTTCATTTGCTTACTAGGTTTTGTTGTTTTGGTTATGTAAATGAAAAACAGAGAATAGATAAGAGAGAGTGATTGAGAGAAACGAGAGAAAGAGTGAGGGTTTGAACGGCGCAGGGAATAGAGAGAGAAGGGGCCGAAATTGGATAACAATTTGATTTATATATGCAGCTCATTAGGGTTTTAATTCAGTCACCCTTATTTACGAAATTGCCACGGAGCGGGCTGACCAAAAGTGGGTCGTTTTGGTCCGTTGCCGGTCCGACGGGTTGCGGATTTGGGCCAAGTTCTGGGCTTTATTTGTTGGAAAAATTAATTAAAATTTAATTAAGTGTTCTAATAAAATGCACCAATATTCGTTAACAATCAATAAAATTAGTATCGTTAGTTTTGACGTTGTAATGACACGCGAAAATCTTTCCACTATAAAAATCATAGAAAATTTTCACAATTTAACGAATCTCAAATTGTATCAAATTTACCTACTAAGAGGCTTTAATTCCGATACGAATTGTATACGTAGGCAGTCAATCGACACAAGCCCAACAAATAAAAATTCATTGATCTATTAGGTAGTGAAAGCATTTCATAAAACAAAAGAAACTAACATTTTCAACTAACAGAGCTTAGTAACATATGGAGGATAGAGCTGCCTGAAATGCATCTCCCTCTGAATACTTGGTGGAGAAACCCATGAACATTCCACAAACAACCAAACAAATACGTTCAGTAGTAGGTATATAAAACTCTTAACAAAGTGTGATGGATTCATGTGGTTTGTGTTCATCATTTTCCGTAAGTTGGATATAAGTAACTACAAGTGATCATAAACCATAACTCGTAACCCGTAAACATTTGCAGTCATCACACTTATGTTAAATCTAAATTCCAATTCAAAATGTGATCAAGAGACAAATTTAGGTGAGAACTAGGTATCTCATACCTAGTTGATTAGAGGCGCCGAAAATAGAGAGAAATGGAGGCTAGGGTTTTGATTGAACAATTTGATTATATACCTGACTCTTAGGGTTAGGGTTTCACTTATGTGTTTACTATTTTACCCCTCCTGCATGTGATGGTTTTAAAAATATCTTTTGGCATTTTGGTCTTTTGATCCCTCTTGCATGGTTGAGTTCACCGATTCGCGGGTGAACCAGTCGATTCCCACTCGAATTATTGAACAAAGATAAATAATTTGCTAAGGGACAATAATTTTCAACTTAATTTTAATTTTTTTTATCTGAAAGAGTGATGTTGGTTACAATCTAAGTAAAAATAATGTTGATTAGTCATAATTTGGAACTTATTTTTTTATTCTTATGTAATCTTCACAATAGGTTAGTATTATAAAATCCAATCTTAATATTTCACTAATCTTTAGGAGCTAGTAACAACTGGTTTACACTAGTGAAATACGTGAAATTTTGCTAATTAAAATAAATCTAAATTCTTCTAATCTAAACCATCTTTCAGAGATTAGTAACGATTCGCTTCACATTAGTAGAACTCGTGAAAATCCCGAAATTCAAGACCTAATTTAAAACCACTTTTACCCTTAAGGATTTAGTAGGGTTCAGTTAGGTCAGTCTTTTTACAGCTCTACATTTAATGGACTTTTGCGGAATAAATTGATTCCGTGCGAAATTTACAATTTCAATGATATTCAAGTACTAGTAACTAACTAGTAAGTGTGGAAATTAGTTAGTGGTTATTGGTAATTTTCAAATTGTTTTCTTGTAAAAGTTATATCCGGATTAGAGTGGAGGAACTCAATGAAAGTTGCAAGGTTTCAAACAGTGTAAAAAAATGATGTAGCACATCCAAAAAAAAATCCATCCTTCAAAATGATTACAACTTTTAAAATAGTTCTCAAAGCTTCAACGCTCGAGCATGTTCATTAATGGTTGATCTCGAAGTCCATCAAACTTTCCACCAAAATACCATTACCTACCCCAATCATGGACGAGCTCACCTACATTGAGACGATTTCGTAGGGTTTCATTGTTTCTGCACGTAGATCACGTAGGTTCTAATAGAAATAGAATCAAAATGAAAATGAGTGAGTCATAGTTATATGAGACCGACTCAATATAACGATACGAAATTTTGGTTCATAAACCATAATTTGAATTAGGAATATTGATTTTCTGGGTAGATTCCACTCTCATATGCTATGGTTTGTTAGACTTCAATTTACATGAATGCTACACCACAAATAGTAAATTCCAAAAAATTCAATAATAAATGAATTTAAAAGATAAATTCATATGTTATACTATTAAAGATAATAAAAATAAAATTTTAAAAATATTAAAGCTAATAAATTTTGGAATGGAATCAATTGGGGAGAGAGTTAATGGGTTGATTGTTGAGCAAAATAATGGAATTAATTGGGAGAGGAAGGTTAGCAATGAAGCAGCATAACACGCCCTTTCAATTACTGAAGGGGGTTCGGTTGGGGCAAATTGCAAGGGAAGTAGGCTGGGCCCAAGTCGAATTTTGTCGCGCTCCAGCTAGAAGGAATAAGAATGGAGATCGTGGGGCTACTAACAAACCTAAAATCACTCGTAATAATTCTAACATCACTCATAATAATCCTAATAACAGTCTCTTAAAAGCCTATTAAACTCGGTCAAAATAAAGCCTATTAAATAGGACAACATAAGTTTATTAACACGCATAAGTTAATAGTGTTTTTCAATAGCTCTTTAATAGCATATTAAATAGGACATCATAATTTATTAATAAAGTAAATTCTTACCTTTTATTAAATTATTAATAAATAATATTACACGACTGTAAAAAAAAAAGAATATTACACTATTAATAAGTCCGCATAAAATCCGCATAAGATATTTCAAAAATAATAAATATCACACCGTAACAGTAATGGTAACTATTAATTAGGTCATTATCAGGTCACCACCCAAAACCGGAACCCCAACCGAACTTCCATATTTCTCGAACCAAGCAGGCAGACAAACCGAGTTGAGATTACTCAACTGACCCGAACCCTACCCAGCAAACCGAGTTGAGATTCGGCCTCCTACCCACAAACCGAGTTGGGATGGTGCTCCGCTTCCGATAAACAGGCCAACGTGGGGATGACTGCAACGAGAGGAGAAGCTGACGATGCATCATTGGTGGTCTCTTCCACATTAACCTCTGACACTGTTCAACAATTTGTCCCTTCATTGTCTTCTGTTGAATGCATAGAGACCCTCCCACTGTTCCGTCCATAGGAGATGCAGCTGCAATACAGAAAGAGCCACCACACAATTTTCAGAAGCAATGTTTTACTTTATTTTCCACATGAAGAGTATGAAATCAATGCATAAACAAGATATTAAGCCTAGAACAACTAGTTAAGTGTTCTAGTTACATTAAATAACCAATTACATTAACAAGGTAAAACCTGATAAAAGTTCAAAGTATGCTTAGAACAATTAGTTAAGTGTTCTAGTTAACCAACACAACAATCTCTAGTTTCGGGTCCTAAGTTAACCTGGTATAAGAAACCCACACAAGTCAAGAAGTTCGATGAGTTAGTAATTACCATTCTTCCCACAAGGGAACTGCCTGCTCTTCTCCTTATTTATTTCAGTTCCTTGGTACAACCACTGAAATAAACTGATTGAGTCTCTTAGGTCAATAAACAAACCTTATATGGGCGCTCAACTCCAAACACATCATTAGTGTGTGCTTTTTACATACCTAAAGTAAAGAAAGAATGTAAGAATTAGAGATAATAATCCACAAGAACTAGAGGGGTTGCCATTCTTAAGAAAAAAAATAAAAGAAAACACCTCTAATATAAGAAACTTGCTACTTGAAGAAGAACAGTCTGGTTAAGTAACATGTAGAACAGCTGGAGGACGGCGTGAAGTTATAGAACAGTCTGGTTATAGGTTGGAAATCTTACATGTTATTGACTTAAATCGTAATACCTTAGTAAGCCAAAGGACGTGGTAATCACTCGAACACATAGCCTGCAACAAGGACATTCAAACCCAGAAAACTGATTTCACATATATCGTTTCAAGTTCGAGTCTAATCTGCCTACTGATATTCTTCACTCAATGCTCCAAAACAGGACATTTACAAGACACAAATAGCCGCTATACGAAACAAAACATGCACGCGATGATACAACAACGAAGGAATACATTTGGGCTGCAAACTGGTTGCAGAACTGTAAGATAACGACACGAAATGAAGGCACGTAAGTAGATTACTGTCTACCAGCGAACAACACTTACAGAGCAACGACTACCAAGACTGAATCTGCGAGGGAAATTAGATATGTGCACAGGAAAAAGCCATTAAATCAATAAGGAACCATAACGCAAGAAGCTTCCAAAGGCTCTCTGCAATCATTACAGTTCCCGTTCGATCCTATAAGCTTTATCATGATCTCATACTAGCCCATATCTCAAGAACTAGATAGTACTGAATTTGCAAGAGCAATCATATATGTACCATTGAATCAACAAGGTACCCTAATGCAACAAGCTTCAAAAGACTCTCCATAGTGATGAAAGACCCCATTTGATCCTATGAACTTTATCATGATCTCCTAATAGACCATAGCTCAAGAACTAGAGACCAGGCATCAATAAGGACAAGTGTAAATACAAACTTAAGCAAGGAACAACCAAAACACTACACACTTAACAAAGCAACAGTGAGTAAAACATTTCAATCTGTTCAGATACCCTTCAAGATCAATTTTAGGTGTACCAATCCTAAAAGAGTATTGAATAACAGTATCATTTGCAGACAACAAGCAATTAAGCACAGATTCACAAAGCAATGTGATGTTTAACATATCTAAATGATCCAAAATGCAGCAGTTAACATAAACCTATAACCAATCTGATGTTCAAAAACTAAACCAGATACTCAAAATTCAACATTTCTCAATCCAAAATACTCTCAAAAGCCACAAACAGACTCACAAACCCTAATCAGAACCGGCCTTGTTTAGACATAGGTCATCCCACACTTGCCACAATAGTGCCTGTCAAAATAATTAGCCATGAACGTACCAGCTCCGCACTCCGCATTAGGGCACTCCTTCATCAGCCTCTGAACCTCACCGGAATCCTCCACCTTGTAGAACTGGAGAACCGCGAGCTTCACCTTCTTCTTCTTGTGCTTGATCTTCTTCGGCTTGGTGAACACCTTCTTCTTCCTCTTCTTCGCGCCACCGCGGAGGCGGAGCACGAGATGAAGCGTCGACTCCTTCTGGATGTTGTAGTCAGCCAAAGTGCGGCCGTCCTCCAGAAGATCGACCGACAGCACAGGCAACATCTTCAGGGAAAGGGATTGGAGCGGCGTTCGTCGAAATCCGATCGGCGGTGGTCGGAGAAAGAAATGAAGAGTGAGGAGAGAAAGCGGCGTTCGTCGATTTCGACTTACAAGCGACGATGTTGGATTGAGGATGGGTCGGTGGGTCGGGGGTTGAGATCGGGGAAAGAAACGAAGCTTGGGGAGAGAAAGACTGAGGATGGTCGGTGGGGTGCGGGGGTAGTGAGGTCTGTGATGTCGGTAGGGGCTGGTGGGGGGGAATGGGTCAGTGGGGGAGATAATGGGGATAATGTTGTCAGTTGGGGGTGGGGATGATAACGTGTAAATGGATGAAAGTTTAATTGAAATGAATTAGAATGTTACAAGTTTATTTTGCAATTATGTATAATAATAGGTACTTAAATGTAATATGTACTGGGTGGAATAGAATAATAATAAAATTAATTAATTTAATACTATTTAATTCAAAGGCTTGAGATCCGTTGATTAAACGGACGGATCAGATCGTGACACGCAAGCGGGTGCACTCAGTGCACCGACCTAACCCGGTGCACCCCCGAAGACCGTGAAGGAGGTTCAGGTTCTATCTGGAAGACTGATGGCAATCAATCGATTCATTCCCAGGATCGCCGACCGCTGCGCTCCGTTTTTTGCGACCTTGAAGAATGCATCAAAGTTTGCATGGAATGACAAATGTAACAAGGCTTTTGAAGAGCTGAAGCAATTTTTAATTACCCCTCCTGTACTTGCATCTCCAAAGTTAAATGAAGATCTATTTCTCTATATCGCAATCTCTCCAAAGGTAGTTAGTGCGGTTTTAGTGCGAAGAGAGGACAAAGCCGAACACCCTTTTTTTACACAAGTAAAACCTTAGTCGACGCTGAAACAAGGTATCCGGCGATAGAAAAAATGGCGTATGCTGTGGTTTGTGCGGCCAGAAAGTTACGACCATATTTTAGGCACACACAATACATGTGCTCACGAATCTTCCGATTAAGAATGCGTTAAGATCTATGAGCGTGGCAGGGCGATTAGCTAAGTGGGCGATTGAGTTAAGCGAGTATGACATTCGATACCAGCCACGAACGGCGATCAAGGCCCAAGTCCTTGCGGATTTTGTAGTTGAAGGGGCAGTTTAAGAGGATAACGCGGAAGGCGATGAATGGACGTTATTTACAGACGGCGCCTCGAGTAAAGGAGGATCAGGCGCGGGGATAGTCCTAAGGTCTCCTGGTGGGATCCTCCACGAGTCGCATTACGATTCGCGACTAATCGAACCAACAACGCAGCTGAGTATGGGGCATTGGAGGCTGGCTTACGAATCGCTAAGAGTATGGGAGTTACTAACATCAAAGTTTTCTCAGATTCAGCGATAGTAGTCAACCAAGTTAATGGGAGCTTTGAGGTAAAGGAGGAGTCGCTCCTCCCCTATTTTGATGAAGTGAAACTGCTTATATCGGAATTCAAAAAGGTGGTTATATCCCAGATTGCTAGGGAGGAAAATTGCCACGCGGATGCATTAGCAAAATTATCATGTAAGACCTAAGGGCATTGAGATCGCTATATAAGACCTACGGGCATTAACAAATCGCTGTGTAAGACCTAAGGACAACAAAATTATCATGTAAGACCTAAGGGCATTGAGATCGCTATATAAGACCTACGGGCATTAACAAATCGCTGTGTAAGACCTAAGGGCAGCAAAAATATCATGTAAGACCTAAGGGCATTGAGATCGCTATATAAGACCTACGGGCATTAACAAATCGCTATGTAAGACCTAAGGGCAGCAAAATTATCATGTAAGACCTAAGGGCATTGAGATCGCTATATAAGACCTACGGGCATTAATAAATCGCTGTGTAAGACCTAAGGGCAGCAAAATTATCATGTAAGACCTAAGGGCATTGAGATCGCTATATAAGACCTACGGGCATTAACAAATCGTTGTGTAAGACCTAAGGGCAGCAAAATTATCATGTAAGACCTAAGGGCATTGAGATCGCTATATAAGACCTACGGGCATTAACAAATCGCTGTGTAAGACCTAAGGGCATCAAAGATCGTCATATAAGACCTAAGGGCATTGAATCGCTAGACTTACGGGCATGGATAAATCGCCGGGTATATCCTCTTGGCAGCGAAACTATCGGTATAAAGGAAAGAAGCAAAGCGGTCAGAAAAGGCATCACAAGATATAGGACCAAGGTTAAAAATGCACAAAAAGGAGCTAAGTGGCATATTTTATAAAAAAAAAGGAGAGAAAGAGAAAGAGAGAGCAGTAGCAACAATAAGCAAAAACATGATGTTGATTGTCTAAAAAGAAAGCAGTCATCACAACAGGTCAGAAGCAGGATCAGGGGTCTTTGGCGCTGGAGCCCTTCTCGCCAGTCTTGGAAGGATCAGCGGCGGAGTCGAGGTCTTTGCCACTGGCCGAGGGAGCTTGATCAAGGATGGCGGCTGAACCTTCGAGCCATCGGGATTCAAATCAGGCAGGCCACGGCTGCGGCGAGTGGCCACCACATATTCAGCATCTGCCGCCACTACCTCACGCTCCAAGCGAGCAGCGTCTCGGAAATAAGCCTCTTCCTCGGCGTCGGGTAGGTCGGGAACCCCAAGATTATGGCGGTTAAGGCCTCGGGTGACAGCACGAACCATTTTTCGCCCAGGCCAACCCTTGTTGGGAAACAACTCGTAAAACTCATTACGACAACTGCACATCACCACACGCATACTCTCACCGAGAGCATGAGTATAGTAGGCCACAGTCTCGTCATACTGAGCCTTGGCAGCTGCGAGGTCACGATCCGCCGCCGATTGTGCCGCCAGGGAGTCGATAAGCAGCTCTTTGGCACTATCCCTTTCGGCGGTTATCTCCTCCACCTGAGCGACTTTGGCGCGCTCCTCCTCCAGCTCGGCTTCAAGAGCGGCAACACGCTCATTCGCAGCCTGTAAGTCCTCCTGGACCCCTTCCAGTTGGCCGATCCGCTCAGTCGCCTCGGCCAGGCTTTCCTTCAAAGAGCTGGCAGCAGAGGTCGCCGCGTCCGCTCGGCGCTAGGATCAATAAACAGTAAAGGTCTCAGTAGGATCGCGAGGCGACGGTTTGGATGGGAATAAAGACAATAATAATATAAATAAATAAAGAGGAAGAGAGGCAAGCAGATAAATACCTTCTCCTCGTTGTGATAACGAGTAAGATCCATACGTAGGGAGCGTAAGGTCTCTGCCTCCTCCTTCAGCCTCTGGTTTTCCTCTTGCATGTGCTTGCATGCAAAAGACAGGTCGCCGAGCTCGGCGAGGGCCTATGAAACAAAGCAAGCTATGAGTAAAAAAAAATAATAATAAATAAATATATATATATATTATATACAAATGAGCAAGGGCATTTCACAAATACCTGAAGTAGCCGGCAGGAGGTCGCCCCGTGCAGATCTGGGATCTCCGAGCCTTCGCGGGTGCGGTCACCCCCGCGTAAATGCCGCGGGAAAATTCCTCCGCAATATCACTCGCCATCCGGGCCGATATGTGGGATGCCACCGGATGGACAATAGCGAAGTACGGCATACGAAATCGCCCCTCGCCCTCCCGACCAGCAGGAGCAGGACGGTCAAAAACGTTATTGGCCCGCTCGGACCAGTTAACTCGGCGGGCGCGATCGATGTTGACCGCCGGGGGGGAGAATGGTCGCGAAGAGGCTCCGTGGGGCGGGGATCAAGCTCCGCGGTAGGCTCTGTTTCAGGATCAGCCGGGTCTGCAGGAGGAGGGATAGGCTCGGTGGAGAGATAGGAATCGTCGTTTAATAGAGGCTCCCTCGCGAGGAGAATTATTATCTGCCAGGGGCGATTGGCGGCGAGAGCGGCGGAGTGGAGTTTCAGTTTCAGCGTCATCATCCTCGACTTCTACCACCGGTTGGGGTGGCGGCGGCGGGCGACTGGAACTCTCGCCCGTCTTCTTCCTCGGCTTAGAAGCCCCGACCTTTTTTCTTCCTTTTTGAGGAGGCAAGGCCTTCATCTGTTTCTGTCGCCTTTCTCTTCCCCTTAGATTTTTGAGGAGGAGGCTGAGTTGAGGCGGGGGCGACAGTAGGAGACTCTTGCCGGCTAGGGCGAGTCTCACCAACAGGCCCGCGGGCGGCAGTGGTGAGGAGGCATCCAGCAAGGCTTACAGCGCCTGGAAAAAAGGCAACTCAAGGGTTAATATATAAAAAAAAAGAGCAACACAAAAACGGTACAAACACATATAAGTTGCAGAAAGATGGTAGGCGGTAATGCGAAGTTTGTGTGTTCCTAGGGATTTGACTTCGACGACTTAATTGCACAAGATAGACAGCTCTAGCTAAAAGGGGAAAACAATCGGCATTGCCTAGGCATAAAATATACCTCCTCGTATCCCCGCCTGAGCATTTCTCAGGCCAGAGGTGGACGATAGGTGATGGCAGTCAAGAAGGATCTGGCGACGTAGGACTATTTCCTCAGGGGTAGGATCAAGCTCGGTGTTGAAATAGCTCACGTCGCCAGAAGACCAGGATGAGGGGAGCAGCGAAGCCCAGTGGCGATCCGTGTCGCTGGGGCAGAAGTAGAAAAATGAATGATACCATGTGGGGCGAGGTTTCGGAGATGAATAAGTGCCCTTTGGAGAAAGATCAGTCCGGCGAACAAAGCTGATGCCATTTGATGTATGTTTGGCATAGTGAATCAATTAAAACAACCGAAGGGTGGGGGATTTTCTTGGCCACACAACTGCACTCGAAGGCAGAAGCCGAGGCCCAGCACCCGACATTGAAGGCGCCAAGAGAAGCACCAAAACACTGAAGCAGATCAATCACGAATGACGAGGGTGGAAGGCGAAGACCATTGGTGAAGGCCTCAGTCCAGATGTCGTGCCACCCAGGTGGGCAATTACCAATGGTAGAGAGCCGAGAGGCCACGGCGAAACTCCTAGGAGGACGGCAACAGGGCGAACGGGAAAACGCAGGCGATTCTCTCTACTGATCCTGAGGGAAAGTAGCCTGGGCCAATGACCGTACGCTCGTCACAAGCAGTTCCTTGCCACATGGATCGCCAGTTGACGATAGAGTAAGACCCGGTGACCCTGGTTGCCTCAGGGTTAATCTCAACCCCATGGCGGGCCCGCTCGAATCCTTTTTGATGAGGACCCCATAAAGGAAGGGCGGTAGATTCATCAAAAGTTTTCTCGGCCACGTCGGAAATCTGGGCAGAGGAAGTTTCGGCCAAGGGCGGAGGATTTAGGGGCACCCGTTCAGGGGTTTGGTTAGAAGATGAGGGAGAGCATAAAGGAGAGGGGGAAGGATCGGTACCCGCGGAGTAAGAATGGCTTTGGTTCTGGCTATCGGTATCAGAATCCATGGTTCAAGAAAAACAACAAGAAGCAGAGAAGAAAAAGGAACACACAGCAGGACTGCAACGAGGGTGAGAAAGAAAGGAGGAGTCACGTACCAGGTGGGCGTCGGGGAATTCCAGACATCTGAAAAGGAGTAAGGAAGAGGAATGAACGTTTTCCACTCGTCGAAAGAAGAGGAAACAGTTGGGGGCTCGTCGAAGAAAGAGGAAACGGTTGAAGGCTCGTCGGAAGAAGGAGGAAACAGTGGAAGCAAAAGGACTGTAAAAACGGGGAGACGAGGCGGCGGAGAAGGAGTAAAAAAGGAAGGAGGACAGTAAAAATAAGGGTTTATATAGGAAGGCCAGTGAGCGGGAAATGGAACCGTCACGGCTAATGAGTGGGGAGCACGCGCGGCTGAAGGGACGTGCTGGCGGGAAATGGAACCGTCGCGACGTTTCATTGGCGACACGCGCGGCTGAGGTGACGTTTGGAAGGATAAGGTAATGATGACTTTTTGGGCAATTACTGAAATACCCCGATTTCCCCAACTTCTCCAGCAAGCTAGGGAGTAAAAGACCATAATGCCCTGAGCGGTAGAGGGGCGCAGGAGAAACGAAAAATGGGCGATAGGAAGCAGCGATAAAAGAGATAAGGCGATAAAAACGTGGGCACAAGGGCGACTTAATAGAGGGTTAAGAGCCAAGAAACCAAAGCGACAAAGCGGCAAAGCGACAAAGCGACAAAGGCAGCAAAGCGACAAAGCAGCAAAGCGACAAAATGACAAAGCGACACGGCATAGGTGGCCAAAAGCCCTCAGCCAAGCAAAGCTCGACTAAGGGCTTGGGGGCAATTGATGGGTTCTCCTGCGGCGATCACAAGAAAAGCGGTCCGAACCATGAGTAAGCCCTCAGCCAAGCAAAGCTCGGCTAAGGGCTTGGGGGCAATTGATGGGCACGGCCCGCCAGAATCCCAGGGGCCCAAGCGGCGGCCAAACGACGACCCACATAGTGGCCCACATGGCGGCCTGAACACAGCGGCTAGGGCTGGAGGGTTGGACCTAGGCGATAATTCAGATGGGCCAAGCAAGCAAGCCCAAGAAGTGGAGGGGGGGCCCAAAGCGACGGCCCAAAGTGGAGGGTTGGACCTAGGGTTTACTCGGCGACACTTAGGGTTCCAAGACAAAGCAAACACGTGTCAACATCCTACGGGAGCTACAAACGAGTGGCCAGGATTCAGCCTTGGCGACCAAGACAGGGGTACTATAAATACCCCCCGTACACCCCATTAACCAGAGGACAACACTTTTACCCAGCGGACAAAACGCTCCGCGGTACGTTACTCGCTTCCCTTCCCATTCCTTAAACTGATCGCCTCCCTTTCCCTTGAACTAACTACCCCCTTCATTACTTACGAGGTACACCACCCCCGGAAGACCAACAGGCTTGGGCTTCCATTATTGGGCCAGGCGACAAGGCTGGAACAAGTCTATTATTAACCTATCAATTCCACATCATACACATAAACACCACATTGCACTCAATCACATCAACTTATCCAAACAAAAACAACATAACCAAATTGTTTACACCAAAAAATATTTGAGCCAATACCACACTGAAAAAATACAAAGAAACAAATGGCTTTATTAGGCCATTAATTGCTTTAGTAATTAAATAACATAAATCGGGTCATGATGTCATCTTTCAGGCCTTTTTTTTCGTACTAATTCTGCCCATTGTAGTGTTTTGGCCATAACTCCTTCATCCGAACTTCGATTGATACAAGGTCGGTGGCGATGGAAAGATAATTTCGTTATCTTTCCATCCATATATAGATGACGACCCAGTTCCACCAGAACAGTGAGATATGGCCTTTGAAAGATGATGACCAAAAATACCACATTGCTTGTTTGTGGAGGTTTGAATGGCTTTATTAAGCATTAATCATTCTATTAAGTTAAATTGAATAAGTGAAGCCATGGGTTTACTATTTTATCCTCCCGGAGCCTCCCCATCAAAGAGGAGGACATCCCATCGAAGAGGGAAGGAGGGAAGCCTCCTCATCAAGATGGAAACCCTAAGGCCGACTCCATCGAAGTGAAGACTTCATGTCGATCCATCGAAGTCACATTACAACATAACCTGGTTACGGAGGCAGATACATAGAGGCACATAGAATATTTGCCTCTAAACCTACTTTTAAATAACAAAATACTATATGTGCCTCTATAGATGCAAATATCTGCCTCTAATTGTATTTTATTTATTTATTTTAATATTAATAAATAATTTTTATAATTTTAGAGGCAAATAATTTATAATTGCCTCTATAAGTCATACGATTACATCTTTTAGAAGCAGATAATTTATAAATGCCTCTATAAGTTATCTGAAGAACTCTTTTTGAGGCAGATAATTTATAACTGCCTCTATAAGTTTTTTGTCTTGTACAAAAAAAACTCTTTTTGAGGCAGATAATTTATAACTGCCTCTATAAGTTTTTTGTCTTATACAAAAAAACTCTTTTTGAGTCAGATAATTTATAACTGCCTCTATAGGTTGCATGATTAAATTTTTTAGAGGCAGATAATTTACAATTGCCTCTATAGGTTGTATAATTAGCTTAGATGTAGATAATTGATCTATCTCTATATGTTGAATGATTAAAATTCGTAAATGTGTCCTTTTACAAATGACACATTTTGCATGTCGCCGTTTGTGGGTGATAGCCATCCGATTTGGCTAGATGAGACTTTGTTGGAGTGTTGTTTGATTTCTCATGAGAGTTGATGAATAAGATTTCGGTTACTTTCAAAAAAAATTGTAAAGATAGATAACTTGTAAACTTTGTACTATTTTGTGTAGATAAATATTAGATACTATATAATTAATTATATATATAATAACGCTAACGATTTTCTTTTCTAATAATGAGTAAGAAAAAATTTTATTTTTTCAAATTTCATTTCTTTTTCTTTCTATAGTTTCTCCGTATCATAGAGTTCATATTTAAAAACTACGCAGAAAATATCAGTAAGTACTCTTGAGCCAAGTGGTAAGAACTAAGAACTTAGCACATTTCCTTGAACCACCCGGGTTCAAACCCCGTAGATAGCAAAAAAGTAGAAAATAATATATGTAAATAGTGGGTAGGAGTAAATTCTTTTTAAAAGCATATATATATGCCTCTAAAAAAAATTACCAGCAACATAAATAAGTGCCTCTAAAAGGTGGCTAAGATGACAATAAGTAGCTGTTTAAAGACGTAATTACCAACAATTATATCTGCCACTAATTCTTCTATTAGTGGCAGATAATATGTGCCACCGTATTTGCCTCAAAAGACCTTTAGCGACAGGAGCGTTGGTGGCACTTAAGCTCTCTGCCTCTAAAACTCTATAGAGGCAGAAAAATGACTTTTAGAGGCAGATACGGTGTGCCTCCGTAGCCTGGTTTTGTTGTAGTGTCAGGATCACATGTCGATCCATCAAAGTGAGGATCACATGTCAGTCCATCAAAGTCAGGATCACATGTCAGTCCATCGAAGTCAGGATCTCATGTCGATCCATCGAAGGGAATCCATCATCATGTCGACCTCCTCGTCAAGAGGGAAGGAGGGAAGCCATCTCATCAAGATGGAAACCCTAAGGCCGACTCCATCGAAGTGAAGACTTCATGTCGATCCATCGAAGTCAGGATCTCATGTCCATCCATCGAAGTGAAGACTTCATGTCGATCCATCGAAGTTAGGATCTCATGTCCATCCATCGAAGTGAAGACTTCATGTTGATCCATCGAAGTGAGGATCACATGTCAGTCCATCGAAGTCAGGATCTCATGTCGATCCATCGAAGGGAAACCATCATCATGTCGACCTCCTCGTCAAGAGGGAAGGAGGGAAGCCATCTCATCAAGATGGAAACCCTAAGGCCGATTCCATGATGATGATGTCATCATGATGACCTCCTCGTCAAGAGGGAAGGAGGGAAACAAGGAGGAAGCCATCATCATGTCGACCTCCTCGTCAAGAGGAAAGGGAAGGAAGGAGGGAAGCCATCTCATTAAGATGGAAACCCTAAGGCCGACTCCATGATGATGATGTCATCATGACGACCTGCTCGTCAAGAGGGAAGGAAGGAAGCAAGGAGGAAGCCATGATCATGTCTACCTCTTCGTTAAGAGAGAAGGAGGGAAGCAAGGAGGAAGCCATCATCATGTCTACCTCCTCGTCAAGGAGAAGGAGGAAGCAAGGAGAAGTCATCATCACGTCTACCTCCTCGTCAAGAGAGAAGGAGGGAAGCAAGGAGGATAGCCCCCTCTTCAAGAAGGAAACCCTAAGACCAACTTCAAGGGACGGTGTCATCTCCTCATCAAGAGTGAAACCCTAAGGGATGATGTGATCATATCAAACCCTATCTCAGGAATACAAGCTTCCTCCACCAACGTCACTACTCCTCCAAGGTAGTTGAAGAGAGGAAACCACCACCACCACGATGATAGCCACGTTCAAGAGATAGGAAGTAACCTTCATGACAGTTACTTCCTCCACTTTCAGTTACCACTCATATTTTTCTATAAATATGAGAGGCATCGACAGAGAATCTGACAATGACACAAGCAGACACTCTCCCCAAATTTTTAATTTTCTCTGCAATTTCATTTTCAGTAGCCATAGTTGTTTTTCAATTGGAGCTCTCTCAAAACCTCCATAGGAGTAGCAGTATCAATAGCAGTAGACTTAGCCCAAAAAAAATCAAACACCCTCGTTCGAACATTGTTTGGAGAGGTGTGAACCGTGTAAATATTCCTTGTACCAAGAAGTCAAAAGAGCATTTATTGTGTTCAGACACAAGAGTTTCTACCACCAGAAACAAATTGGCACACTCGGTGGGACCTTGTGTTTGATATCATGGCTCCAAGGGGAAAGAACCCAGAAGGTGACCTTCCATCCGGATTTGTGGAGGAGCAAGTGGCCAACATTGAACATGGCCAGACAGTTGAAGATGTTGTCGGGATTCATGGCGGTGACAAGGAGGCTAGGCCACATCTTGTTGTGCCAAGTGCTGATCTAGGCGAGGCAATCATGTCACTCCGCCAGACAATGGTGGAGCACCGCCAACTCATGGAGGCTTCAATGGCAGGGAATGCCTGTCAGGTGAACTCTCAAATTGAGTCTTTAAGTTCTCATTATGAAAGACGTTTAAGTCAAGTATTTGATGTGGTTAACAAAAATCAAACTGATTTTTATGAATTTAGGAAAATTTTAACGACGCCTTTAGTTCAGTCTAGAGCCTTACCATCAGATGGTCTAGGATCGATGAAGAATGGCGCTGGGAATGTAAGCCCTCATCTTGCTAGTGGTCGGAATGGCCAACCATGGCAGGACAACCTCTCACCTCCAGTGGCAAGTCAACCACCTTCCCATCAACATGGAATGGTGAAAATCTTGCCACCACATCCAACACCCATGTTGAGAAAATGCCTACCATAGGTTTTGCTCGACAACATATTCCAGAGGCTAGGCCATATGTGGCCCCTGACCGTCCATTCAATATGGATCAAGTACCACCACGTCCTAATGTGGAGGTATCCCCACGTGCATATCCACCACCACCAATACCACCCCAAGTCAATCGACATGGAGTGGATCCAACATGATTCATGCCACCACCCGGTGGGCAACCACCAGGGGTACATGATAATAATAATTTAAGGGAACAGGTGGCACAATTTCTCAATGAGCATCTTGGCCTTGGAGAGATGCCAACCATGCTGCCTGTGTATCGAAAGCCTTATCCAGAGTGGGTGGATAGACACCATCCCTTTCCTAGAGGGTTTATAGGGTGCCCGAGTTTACCACCTTCACGGGGACCGGAGATCAGTCTACCGTGGAGCATGTTGGACGATTTACTGTCCAATGTGGTGACGTAGGTGACTTCGTCAAACTTAGGTTGTTTGGAAACTCGTTTACAGGACCAGCCTTCGTTTGGTACGTCAACTTGCCTTCCAACTCCATACAAAGTTGGCAACAGATGGAGTAGATCTTCCATGCCCAATTCTATAGATCTAAGCCAGAGGTTTCCATGGCAGACTTGGCACGTATGCGCCAGCAGCCAGGAGAGTCAGTTGAGAATTTCTTGACTAGTTTCAAGAATGCTCGAAACCGTTGCTTTGTTAACCTAACAGAAAGAGAGTTTGTCAAGCTAGCTCAAGGAGGATTGAACTTCGAACTTAGGAATAAATTCCAAGAT
This sequence comes from Linum lewisii, assembly GCA_034768395.1. Lineage (NCBI taxonomy): Eukaryota > Viridiplantae > Streptophyta > Magnoliopsida > Malpighiales > Linaceae > Linum > Linum lewisii. The sequence goes on from CM068302.1 coordinate 14,076,762, forward strand.
CGAGAGTTCTCTGACTTGTTCCAACTCATGTCATGTGCTGTTAGGTATGAATCTCTTCTCCACGAGGAGGAGAATAGGAGGAGTGCCTCAAGGGGGCAATACCTCCCAATTTTTTATTATGATATCCACCACATCGATGGTGGGGTTGGTGAAGTTGAGGTTGACTTGGAAGAGATAGTGCCAGGGAAACCCTATGTGTTAGTTCATTCTCTAAGGTTGATGTTGGGCCAAAAGAGGGGAGACCCAATCGTGCGCCCATCCAACCAAGGAAGTATTCATTCGATGTGACAAAGGCAGACTTGATTTTTGACCAACTTTACAAGGATGGTCAAGTCAAGCTCTCAGGGGGGCATAACCTCCCATCGCCTGATAAGTTGAAAGGAAGACGATATTGCAAGTGGCATAATAGCATGTCTCACTCTATTGACTCATGCGTGGTTTTTTGAAATATTTTACAGGATGCCATTGAGAAGGGACGCATCAAGTTCCCTGAGCCAAGGAAAGATGTCATGTTGGTGGATACGGATCCTTTCCCCGCCACAATTGGTGTGAACATGGTTAACCCTGATTTCTCCAAGATTGAGTTGCCCCGATTCAAGCTGGTGTTGGACACAACGCCGCCTCAAGACGGCAGTTCATCTTTGAATGTACAATCCACTCCTGCCTCACTTAGTAGGCAAGATGAGGAGAAGTTGTGTGTGCAGTGCAAGAGGAGTCTCAACTTCGATGAGGTGAAACCAAGCAAGCCCGTTTATCAGAGGCTTGACCCTCCTCCCAATAGACCAAGGTATCCACCATATCAGAGAATGGTGGAGGGGGTACGACAACCAATCGGATGGCAGCCAATGCAATGGTTGGCTCCTGGCCATCCCATGAAGAGGACCTTTCGAATTCCTGACGTGCCACATGGTGGTTGGCATACCTATGATATTCGACATCAACAACCAGTAGAATTGGCTGAATTGACGAGGACTCAGAAGAGAAGGTTCCTTCGTAAGAATGCTCATAGTCGTAGAGGCCAACATGAGATGGCCCACCATGAGATGGGGAGGATGCAACAACCCAGAGTAGAGGATACCCTTCAAGCTAATATCAATGTGGACAACTCCATGTCCTATGGTCTCAAAGTCACTGTGTTGGGAAAGGGCAAGCGTGTCCAAGCCCCAAGGTTTGAAGAGGTGAATGAGAAGGTGGAAGATAACCTTCAGATAGATAATGGAGTTGGATTATATGACGCGGGGTATGATGCTGACTTGATGATGTGATGATCGATGTGGATCAACCAAACCCTAGGTTCGAGAGGAACGATAAGGAGGATGATGGTGATGACCAAGGCCCTCCTGTAACTATCAAGTTTGGAAGCTTGCCACCCACAGTGGCTACTAATTACATACTCCCAATGATTTTTCAATCCAAAGAGGAAGATCAACAGGTACATGTGGAAAGTGGAGAAGCGGATGAAGAAGTGATGGAGGATAAATCTGTGGCACATTTAGTCGATGAGTTCAATCACCTCGATATGGATGACGAGCCATGGCGTGTGAACATGGTTCGGTTGGGGTGTAGGATCGACTTGGCCACAGAGGCCAAGAGGCAATACAAAAGTTCACAACGATTGTTGAAGGAGCTATATGAAGCAGGCCACAAACATGTGGGTTTGCTTGGTGAAGATGGAGGGTGTTATCCTTTCTATGTGTTGTACCAAGGTCTAGAGGAGGCAATGTCTCTTCCAGTAAAAAATCCTACATGGGGCCCATAATTCGATGAACCTGAGAGTTCATTGACTAAGGAGGATTGCTTTCCCAATGAGGAGGCTTTAATGTCAGTGATGGCTGGTGA